>SJXQ01007066.1:236169-348647 GCA_006408695.1 Aepyceros melampus
CGTCCTCTGTGGACCTCTGGAGGCTGGGCCACACTCATTGCTCTCTTGCACACTTATGTGAGGCTCAGGGGCGACTATGCAGTCACTTCCCCAAAGGACCACTGGCTCCATTATATTTATTCCATGAAAGATGTTTCAATACATTGGACATTTTTGCTTGCTTTTTTTTTTTCCCTTTTTTTTTTTTTTTGTTACTTCCAGGTAGGACAAAGGTACCTACCTTGAGGAAGAATTTATGTATAACGTGACCATTCCTGGGGAACTGTGGAGAAGCCAACATCAGCAATGAAAGTGTGCAGGCATGCTCAGTCACTCAGGTGTGCCCGACTCTTTGTGACCCCATGGACTTTAGCCCACATGGCTTCTCTGTCCGTGGAATTTCTCCGGCAAGAATACTGCAGTGAGTTGCCTTTCCCTTCTCCTGGGGATCTTCCACACCCAGGGACAGAACCCACATCTCATGCATCTCCTTCACTGGCAGGCATATTCTTTGCTGTGGAGCCACCTAAGAAGCCCATACAATGAAAATGTATTGAGATTATTTTTCGGCAGCAAAACAAGTTGTCTTTGGGAGCCATGTAGAGGGCTGGGGAGCTCAGATTTCCATGAGAATGAATATTATAAGCGTGACATATTAGTAGCTAAGAGTCAAGGTTTTTGCTTGGGCTAAAACTAGACAAGTTAATGAGATTAATCCTTGAAGCTGTAAAGACCCAGCATGTGGACCACACACTTGAATATTGAGAAATTATTAGAGTGTGAGATCGGGGAATGCACAACTGCTTCTACTGACTTGGAAGAAGCCAGATGCTTCCCGAATTCTGAGGAGGCTGGGCTCTTTAGAGGCCTGTTCTAAGGAACTGTGTCAAAGCTATCTTCTTTGAGCATTGCTGAAACCTCAGCTTTCTGTCCAAACTGGACCAGCTTAAAAATCTCCCATCGTGTTTCTCTTCTACTTATTTCTTAACCATTAACAAGAGCAAAATAATATCATTTGCAGCAACCTGGAAGGACCTGGAGGTATGATACTAAGTACGTCAGACAGAAAAAGACAGATATCACATGATATCACTTGTATGTGTAATCTAAAAGAAAACGATGCAAACGAACTTATTTACAAAACAGGAACAGATTCACAGACTTAGAGAACAAACCCATGGTTACCAGAGGGGAAAGGTGTGGGGAGGGAAAGACTGGGAGCTTGGGATTGACATGTGCACACTGCTATATCTGAAATAGATAACCAACAAGGACCTATTATACAGTACAGGGAACTCTAATCAATTTCTGTAATAACCTAAATGGGGAAATAATTCAAAAAATAGATACATATGTATGTATCTATTGAAACACTTTGCTATATACCTGGAACTAACACAACACTATTTATCAACTGTACTCCAATATCAAATAATCTTTTAAAATAGCAGAATTATTTACATGGGCGGAGATTGGGAACAGGCAGAAAGTCAAGAGTTTTGCTAGAAACAGGATTTCCAAGCCTCTAGGAACCTCAAATGATTTTTACATTTTCTGCTGTAGCTTTTCCATTGGCAGGAGCTTTCTCATTGTGTCTTTCCCATCTTCTAGATGCTTACCTCTCTGAGACATGGGAAGAATAAGTGAGTGAGTGTGTCTGGGGCTCAGTGATTGTGAGATAAAAAGTACAATTCGAGTTCAAAGGGTTTCATCTTTTAAAACTATTCATTCAGATCCTTCTCTATAGATTTGTTGCTCAGTTAAAGTATCTTAAAGCAATTTCCTAACATGGCATTCTAAGAGGATCCTAGTACTATGTGAGTGATTTAAACGAGGAAGGGGGGCTGGTTAGTTTGTAGCTTGGCCTTGGAAATTGCACAAGACACTCACAATTGTACAGAAGCACACAGATAACACTGCTTGAAGCACGGTTTCTTATCCAGAAACTACACTTGTATCCATTCATGTAAAATTGGGAGGGGGAAAAGAAAGACATGAGTCCGGTTCACAGAGTGCTCTAAAGTTGGAGCTTCCCATCAATTTAATTTCACTGTCTGGATCCCTGTCAAAGCTGATGGATGCGATTAGCGCAAAGGAAGAAAGGGAAGTGTCATAGATGAGCCCAGGGTTCTTACTGAAGACTGAATGTGTAAGCTGAAATCTGACTGGTAAATCAGATGGCTGACCTACTAGTCAAGCACAGAATCTCATTATGCAAGAGATGTTGGAGAAGTTGTCTTAATGCTTCATTGGGGTTCAATGGAAATTCACAATTTGAATGACCATGCTGTCAGCCGGTGAGTTTCAGCTAAGAATTTTCTGCCTATTGTCAATGTGCTTTCCTAGAAGATATGAAAGGCCAGACCCTGATCACTCATAGACTGCCAATGTGGCCACGGGGCCTCTGTCCACGCTCTTCCCATCACCTCTTCATTCCACGCTAGGAAGGCACAATAGCATGTAGGTCAGTTTCACGGTTTCTGAGGCTTGAGGTCTTCTTTTCCCAAACTAAGGAAGACCATTGTTTTGTGATTATACTCAGGTACTAAACATGCCTTAAGGTTTCTGCTTTTTAATTTGGAGGCTATTTTTCAGGCTTATACTAGATCATCTGTGGTGTAGATACCAAATCACAGAGTTCAGGAGAAACAGAGATGCAAACCTCCATTGACTGACGGAGCAATGCGCAGGTCTCCAGGGGTTTCTAGTTCATTTGCTCATTAGCATGTTCATTCATTCATTAACAAACTTTTATTGAGCACCCACAAAAATGATTAACGTATGTTGTTACCAATAAACTTACAGTGTAAAAGAAGAAAGAATTGACAAAGGATTATATACAGGATAAGTATAGATGGAGGTCAGTGTGAGTGCATAAAGGAGGAAACGGTCCATTCAGGTTCTGGGATGAGTTCTGGGAGGGGCTTCGTGAGGTTTATATTTAATGACAAGGTACCACTTAGCTGAAGAACTACATATGTTCAAGAGAAGAAAAAAAGTGAAGAGGGAAAGAGAAATGTCTCTGTTTAAATTCACCTATTTTAAATTATGTTCTGTCCCTAGAGCACCTTTCTATAATATTTCTGAACAACTGCCTCTGGCCTTCCTAACACCTCCCTCCCCAAGGAGATCAGCTGTCTCTTTCCTTTACATTACACAAGAGGTCACAAAACGCATCTCTCTTTCATTCCTTGAAGGTGGATTTTCTTTCTTCAGTGGGAAAATGAGGTTTAATAAATAGTGCATTGACTAACAGACAGTAACATGGACGTAGCTCTTCTCTCTGCAAGATTTCCTCTACTAGGCCAGGTACGTAGGAGTTTCAAAACAGGCAGAGTTAAAAGATGCCCTTTTCTGACATGAATTATTACTACTGATGATTTGTTTGTGTAAAATGAAGTAAATATTGTCTGGACGCCCTTCCTTCCTTCCTTATCTTTGTGCCCAGGCTTCATGAGTGGTTCTCAAGCAAAGCAGACTGATTATTTCACGGAACCTTCTGAAAACACAGATGCTGAGGTCCCTCTGGACTTAGTGAATCACAGTCAGCGCTGGTGAGACTCAGGTTATTAAAAAGCTCTATAAGTGATTCTGATCATCAACCAGAGATGAGAACACATCTGTCCTACCCAAATTTCAGAGTCCGTGAGGCACATGTTTATATGTATAAATGCATATCACACCAATAATGTGCAAATATACCTTTCAGGTATATTTGCAATTTCATGTATAAATATATCAGAAACTATACATATGGATCTATAATTATGCAAATATTATCCATATTGTGTTCCACATATTAATATATGCAACATTACAGAGCTTTATCTCATTTAAGTTGATATCCATATAAAAATTATTAGTGTATTTTAAAATCACGGATTCTGTCAGAACTGTTATAAAAAAATAAAATCAATTTTCTATAATATATGTCAATATACATGGTAAATAAATGTAGCACACACATATATATGTGTGTGAATTTATATGTATGCAAATAAATACAATTCTTCAAAATTGTCCAATCAGTCATTTTTCTCAGTAATGTTTTATTGCTAAGAACAAGAAAACCCTTGTACAGATCTGGTTTCTGAACCACTAATAAAATTGTTTTATTGTTTTATATTCACACCCTGCATTTCATTAAATGTGCACACACACAAATACACACACACCAGCTTTCCCTAGAATTATCCGTAAATGGTTTTTGATGGTTTATCAATCTCACAAACATCCATGAAAGGGTATGGTTTTGCTTTCACAGAATTAAGTCAAGAGAAAGTACCAATGCTTCTGAAATCACATCCTTTATACACCAAACAAGGCAGTAGTTTTCTAAGTTTTCAGGGTCACAACCCTCTGCTAATAGTTAGATGAAAATTATAAATATTCCCAAATGATGTGTGGGACTCTGTAGGTCAGGTCCTGGAGTGCAGGGTTTGAATTCTTGCAGAAAGATACCCATCTCTGCAGAAGGAACCTGTGCAGAGGTCTCCCTGTGCTTTCCCAAAGCAATTAACAAGATGCTCTGCTCAGAGATGCTATTAACTGGCTCCTTCTGTAGCATATTGAATGGTGACTATAATAAGATGAGATGGTGGCTAAAGCTAAAGTCTATAATAAAGACTAAATAACAGGAACAAGTGAATTTATTGCCCTGGTTAAAATGGCTAGACACAGAGGCATCGGGAAGAATGTGGGCTCTTGAGCCAGACATCACAGCATTTACATCTCATCCCAGCCATTTACCAAGTAAGTGACCTTGATGGAGCAAGTCAGTTATCACCATGGATTCTCAGAATCCTCATAAATAAAGGAGGAATAATACAAATGGATAGATTTTGTAATGAACAGTAAATGCAGTGATTTTAAAAAAAACTGCCTGCACGGTAAAATCTCCTGGGATGCTTTTACACCTGATCTTAGCCAAAAGGTTAAGAAGTGATCCTGGGGAGCTTTTAAAAATACTGGTATTTATATTATATTTACACAAATTGATGTTTAAGAAATGCTGATGCCAAGTCCCCCTCATGGCTTTAGAGATTCTGATTTAATTAGCCTGGTGTGGGTCCTGGGTATCAGGGTTTTAAAATGCTTCCTAGGTGAGTTTGATAGGCAATCCAGATTAAGACCACTGAGATAACTAATGTAGGTAAATACCATCTCAATGCTTTATTATTAATAGGCCTTCAACAAATATTATCTTGAGGCTGCCTGGGTGAAAACCCTATTCTAGGTTTTACCAGACTGTGACTTGCAGCAGGTTCTTTCAATTATCAGCACTTCAATATCCGTATCTGAAAAACTAAGGTAATAAATAAGTGTGTCTACTTATTAATCTGTTGTGAGAAATAAAAAGATATTTCACACATATTTCATAACATGATGGCAGATGAAATTGGATTGTGGCTGTTATTTTTATTATTATTATCATCATCTCCACCTCCTTCTGACCCCAGAACTAATCTCAGTCGTCTGTATCCTCTTTACACATCTTAATTGAATAAGATTGAATTGAATACAATTAATTGAATTGAATACATTAATAATAACATAAATGATGATGCCTTTCAACACAATATGGAAAAGCACTTCAATATCTTTTATTCTTTAGATTTTCCTATGTGCCTCAAAATAAAAATTTTGCCTAATACTGCTCTTTGTTCTTACAAAATATTTTGATCCAAACTGTATCATGATAACATGAAGTACCTAATTTCATCAACTAATTTTTAAGTCAAAATTTCTGATGACTAACAAACTCTGGAAAATTCTTAAAGAGATGGGAATACCAGACAACCTAAGGTGCCTCTTGAGAAATCTGTATTCAGGTCAGGAAGCAACAGTTAGAACTGGACATGGAACAACAGACTGGATCCAAATAGGGAAAGGAGTACATCAAGGCTGTAAATTGTCACCCTGTTTATTTAACTTATATGCAGAGTACATTATGCTAAATGCTGGGCTGGATGAAGCACAAGCTGGACTCAAGATTGCTGGGAGAAATCAATAACCTCAGATATGCAGATGATACCACCCTTATGGCAGAGAGCGAAGAAGAACCAAAGAGCCTTCTGATGAAAGTGAAAGAGGAGGGTGAATAAGTTGGCTTCAAGCTCAACATTCAGAAAACGAAGATCATGGCATCCGGTCCATCACTTCATGGCAAATAGATTGGGAAACAGTGACAGACTTTATTTTGGGGGCTCCAAAATCACTGCAGTTGGTGACTGTAGCCATGATATTAAGACACTTGCTCCTTAGAAGAAAAGTTATGACCAACCAAGACAGCATTTTTTTTTAGACAGCATATTAAAAAGCAGAGACATTACTTTGCCAGCAAAGGTCCATCTAGTCAAAGCTATGGTTTTTCCTGTGGTCATGTATGGATGTGAGAGTTGGACTGTGAAGAAAGTTGAGCACCGAAGAATTGATGCTTTTGAACTGTGGTGTTGGAGAAGACTCTTGAGAGTCCCTTGGACTGCAAGGAGATCCAACCAGTCTATCCTAAAGGAAATCAGTCCTGAAAATGCATTGGAAGGACTGATGTTGAAGCTTAAACTCCAATACTTTGGCCACCTGATGCAAAGAACTGACTGATTGGAAAAGACACTGATGCTGGGAAAGACTGAAGGCAGGAGAAGGGGACAACAGAGGATGAGATGGCTGGATGGCATCACTGACTCAATGGGCATGAGTTTGAGTAAACTCTGGGAGTTGGTGATGGACAGGGAGCCTGGTGTGCTGCAGTCCATGGGGTCAGAAAGAGTCGGACATGACTGAGTGACTTAACTGAACTGACCTGATCCTAGTCATAATTACTATACAAAAATCACAATATAAATATTATACAAAAATAGCAAAAACCAGTCAATGAATGTTTTAACAAATTCCAGTAATATCACTATATCTAGGTCAACTTTGTTTGCTGATTTTTAGACAATAAATATCCTAAATTTTAACTTTTGCTTTAATCAATTTGTGCTTTTTAATGTCCTTTCCCTCTTAATTGCCTACTAAATTTGTTCTTCTTGGTGACAGACTTTTTAAAGAGCAGTCAATCTTACTGAATCCATTACACACATAGAACCTTTATTTAGAAGGGAGTATATTTCATCTCTCCCTTTTCTTTATCCTACACTTCTATGAAAGACTTTCTATTTTGCTGCCCTATTCTTCCTATAAATGGTAACTGGAATATTCTGCTTTGCTTTCTTGCCCTCCTCTTCTTTTCTGGGGCAGAGCCTTCTTTATCTGTGTTCTCTGCTCTCTGTGTTATTCTGTTTCACAGTATGGTAATTTGCTCTGCAGTAATGACGTGCATTTGGATACACCAGCATCATGTGAGCAAGCCTCTATTCTTATACTACCTAGAGTAACAATTATCAGTCAGGTTCCTTATTACCTAGAATAAAAAGATTACTTGCTGAGTATTGGAGAAAACCCCTCTTCTCTATGAGGCAATATAGGACATAGGTTTTTAAACTCTTTCTTCTGGGGGAAAAAAAAAAGCCAGAATCCACTTTTTCCTAAAACCAGAATGCTGAGGTAGACAGATGTATTATGATATGCTTTGTTGAAAAGGGAACCCAGCATATGCAATCACTTTGTAGAAACCAATGCAATTTCATGGCAAATTATTAGACATGACCGATGGGGTAATGGAGAAGGTGTGGATCTATGTAACTCTCATTAATTTTTTCTAGAGCCAAGTCCTTATGGCTTCTTCTAAAAAAAAAAAGAAAATCTGAGACTATCTACCTTCTGGCAGTTGGGTAGTTGAACATTCACTTAGAGATTGTTTGACTGCCATCCCAGTCTCTTCCAAGTTGTGACACAGCACATATTTTCGTTTTATGATTCTCATGACATCCCTGAAAGACACTATCTATTTCTATATTGTGTTAGATAATAATACTATCTGCAGAATATTTTCTGTTTTTTTCGGGGGGGGGGAGCTTTCAAAAACATGATTTTACATGAACCTCACATCTATGCCAATTTGAAGCAGTATGAAAATCCTTAATTTTATTGCAAAGATAAGGCAAATGGAGGCCCAAAAGGTCTAAATGACTTGCCCAGAGTGCCCCACAGTACATGGCAGGGCAGGGACTGCAATCTCACTGGTGGGTTCTGGTACTACAGAATTCTTTTTTACTTCAAAAAGCTTCCTCTCCAGATGGATTCTATTCAACCTTAGAATGCATCTGATGGGCCTGTTCTAGGGTTCATTATAGAATGAGATAGTAAAATCTTCTAATCACTTCTTATTTTTTTTAGCATAGGCCCCCCCTGGTCAGGTGGCACTAGTGGTGAAGAACCCACCTGCCAATGCAGGTGACATAAGAGACCCAGATTCAGTTCCTGGGTGGGGAAGACCCCCTGGAGGAGGGCACAGCAATCCACTCCAGGATTCCTGCCTGGAGAATCCCATGGACAAGGGAGCCTGGGGGACTACAGTCCAGAGGGTCACAAAGAGTCAGACACGATTGAAGCGAATTAGCAATCAGCATGCACCTTGGTCAGCAAGGTGATCCAAATAATCAATCCTAAAGGAGATCAACCCTGAATATCCACTGGGAGGACTGATGGTAAAGGTCCAACACTTTGGCCGCCTGATATGAAGAGCCAGATCATTGGGAAAGACTCCAATGCTGGGAAAGATTGAGGGTAGGAGGAAAAGAGGGTGACAGAAGATGAGATGGTTGGATGACATCCCTGACAATGAACATGAGTTTGAGTAAACTCATGAGAGTTAGTGAGTTTAAAAGGGAGATAGTGAAGGACAGGGAAGCCTGGCATGCTGCAGTCCACGGGGTTGCAAAGAGTCAGACATGACTTAGTGACTGCACAACAACCCAGTGTATTATACTTACTCATATAATTATAGGGTGATTAAAAATAAATTCTTGCAAAGACTGACTTAATAAATACCACATTATATCCCTCAAAGTTGTCATTGTCTCAAATATAATCATTACCTTGATTTGAAGCTTTACTTTAGTGGCATTCCAGTATTTTGTAGAAGGGTCAGTTGCTTATAAACTTTACTTGTATTTTTATTTAATCATCCTAACAATCCTATGAAGTTGCACTGTGTTTAGCCTCACTTTATAGGTAAGAAAGTGGACTCAGTAAGATTAAATAATTTGCTAAAGATTATATTTTGTTTAAGTGAGAATTTAAACCCAAGGGTGTCAGGCTGTGAAATCTATTAAAAAAAATCTTCACAATTACAAATTGTAGCCAGGGAAAAAAATGTCTGTAGTCTAACCTAACACGCTAGCCCCTACCTTTTTTGCACCAGGGACCAGTTTCGTGGAAGACAATTTTCCTATGGACCACGGGTTGTGGGTTGGGGGATAGTTTGGGGATGATTCAAGGGCATTACGTTTATTGTGCACTTTATTTCTAATCTAATGCCACTACTGCTCTGACAGGGGAGACTGGTATGTGGCCCAGAAGTTGGGGACTCCTGGTCTAAAAGATGAAGCATCACATTGAAAACCAAGGACCAAACTTCAACTTAACACACCAGCAAGGTGCAAATATCTTTCAATTTTTGCTGGGGTAACATGGCTGACTAGGTATGGATAGTTCCTCATTCTTAAACCAAATTCACCTTCTTTTCTTGTTGTAGTTTCTCACTCAAAAGGATAGAGCTAAATCTTCCATTCAAAGGCATCAGGGAGCTGAACTTCACTTTGTACATGATTAAGAAAACTCATCCTCAAGCTTCAGTAAATGGGAAGAGTCTCCTCCTCCACGATCCCACTGCATCTTAGGCAGCACTCAGGACAGCAAGACACATAATCTGGTGCAGGTTTTGTTCAAATACCCGCCTGCTCTTCCCTTTTTCTCCTCCCTCAACTCCAACACCCACATAGTGGACTGAAAGCTTCTGGGCAGATCATTAATCTTTTCCTGTTTTAACATCCCTTTTGACTACCTCTTAATGAAATATGTTAAGTGGCTATATGAACTGAACTAAATGGAAACAAGAGGTGGGGGAGGATAAGTGCCTAGCAATCCCTAATTTGCAAAAATCTCTAAGAAGCATTTGCCAGAATCAATGCTTCAGGTAAAAGACATCAAGCTTGATTTTGGAGCTAAGACGATGGCCAACATAATGAAGTTAAAAAAAAAAAAGAAAAGAAAGAAAGAAACTGGCCCAATTGAACAGCAATGATGATAAATTCTCCAAGTGCCAATTTAGAACTATTACATTATATATAAAGCAAGAGAGGGGGATACTCCTATCCAAGTATCATAATATTAATGAAAAGTCTGGGAAGATATGAATACCAAGAGGAAGCAAATCTATACAAAGTTAAATTTATCTAGATGGGATGCACTGGGTTAAAAAAAAAGTGTGCATTCGAAGCAGCTTCATTCTGAGAGGATAAGCATGGAATCTGTTCAGGCAGTAGTTGAGGGGTGACTGGTTGAAGCACTCCTTTTTTTCTGTGGTTTATTACTCAGATGGTCCCTGCATGAACTTTTTGAAATCATGCTCAAACCAGAATCGAAGAGCTGTGTGTTTTGGGCACTTGTACTGCTGAACAATACAGACACGTTTGCATTTTTGGCTACAGAGCAAATAAAAAGAAAAGATACAGCATTTCTTGGAATTTACAAGCTGTGGGGGAAAAAAATGTTGCCAATTTTGTTTCTTACATGAAAAGGAATGAATGAAAGGCTTTTTGGAGACAAATATTGAGCTTGCCTCCTTGGGACTCATGATGGATTCATAGTACAATTACTTCTTTTGTTCAAGAGAGAAGGCTGAGTGGGTTCTGAAAATTTGAATGTCCATTTCATCAAAAAGAGGACAGATAAAAATGGGAGGCTTAATGTTCAGAGTAAATGAAAGGCATGAGAGGGTTGGATACCAAGCAAACATAGGCTGACTTTTGTAGTGCCAGTCTATATTACATATAGTTTAATATATTGTATGTTAAATATGTTCCTTACGTCCTGCGTAGGTTCATACTGGCATGTCTATGCTGTCTAGCCTGCTGAGGTCCCAGTTAGAAGTGAGTGGCTGGGAATGGGTGTTACTTCCAGTAGAAATGAAAATATAAGAGACTAGTACCAAAATCTATAGAACTTACTTAGTTCAAATTTATCAAAAATTTTCCAGAAATACCCAATACCACCACCACCCACCTAATCTCATTCCTTCACACTTATATACCTCTCATTCCCTCCTCCCTTGTCTCCCTAGGAGTGATATACTAGAATGAGCCCTGTTTTGGGAGTTAAATTCTGACTTTACTATTTTCTTATACATAAGGAATAGGAACAGTCAATTACAAAGTTAGAATCTCAATTCCTCACTTGTAAAGCAGAACTGTTGATGCTGATTTTATTTTTATTTTTTTAAGGTAGCTCAGATGGTACAGAATCCACCTGCAATGCAGGAGATCTGGGGTTCGATCCCTAGGTCAGGAAGATCCCCTGGAGGAGGAAATGGTAACCCACTCCGGTATTCTTGCCTGGAGAATCCCATGCACAGAGGAGACTGGAGGGCTACGGTTCATAGGGTCACAAAGAATCAGACATAACTCAAGCAACTAAGCATGCACACGAGACACATATATGATTTTAAAATATTCAACAGTATAAAACCATATGCAGGGAAAAGCAAGTTTACCCTACCTATGTCTTCCCAGGCAGTTTCATTTTATCTTTTTACAGAAGCAAGAACACCTACCTTTACCTCATATATCCTTTCAAAGATATTTTATATATGATAATGAAGTGAAGTGAATTCGCTCAGTCATGTCCGACTCTTTGCGACCCCATGGACTGTAGCCCACCAGGCTCCTCCCTCCATGGCATTCTCCAGGCAAGAGTACTGGAGTGGGTTGCCATTTCCTTCTCCAGGGGATCTTCCCGACCCAGGGATCGAACCCGGGTCTCCTGCATTCCAGGCGGACGCTTTAACCTCTGAGCCACCAGGGAAGCATATATATGATAATAATAGTAGGCAACACTTCATTAGGATGTACTATGTACCGAGATGTTCTGTGTGATTCTGTCATTTAATTCTCATAATAATTCAGTGAAATAACTTTTATTATCCTATTTCGCAGAGGAGGAAACTGAGACAGAGAAGTCATACTTTAAAATGTAGCGAAGCCAAGATTATAATCCATTAACCTTGCCTGAACACTGTTGAATAAATACTAGACACCTATTTCAAAATACAAAAGCTTTTTAATACATATTAAGAGGATAATTTAGAGGGTTTCCAAAGGATAAAATTTGAGACTATAAATTTTTGATACATGGAAGTGAAATGTAAACCCCAAATCATCATGGACAGCTTACCAGTTGCCAATTTCTGATCTAATTCTTTTATAATTTTCTTAATATCTCATGTAATGAAACATTATTCACTGATGGCATTATAGGCTATAATAAAACCCGGAAGATTATTTTATACCTGCTATTTTGTAACTATTTGTTGATCCAAATGTTGTGGAATTATCTTACAAAAACTAGCAGGACAAAAATTGGGGGGCACTTAAAGAATTTCTTTTTGACTTAGGATGATGAATTACGCATAGATTCTAGGGTTAAAAGAATGGGAAAAAATTCCCATTTTTCAGGGGTTCTGACAGGGCAACCAAGTTCCTTCAGAGAAAAAGAAGCTAAAAGGCAAAGTCTGTGATGCGGCGGAGTCAACATTCTACAGATGAAGGGCAAAGGCTTGGAAGTGCCAGTCATTCTGATGACAATAGAATTTAAGAACTTTTGTAGATCATAGAGTTCAGTGTTTCACAAAGACTTTCAAAGAGCACTGGCCTTTTGAGATATTATATCCCAAAGACATTTCATGTTCAAGTAAGCTTATACAATATTACATATCGCCCAGTTTGGAAATACAGAGAACACATTATCATACTAAGAATCCTTGCAGGTCTCATTGTAAGAAACAAATAAACATGGATCATTTTGCTTTTTTTATCCAGAACTTTTCAAACTGATTCCAATAAGAAACATCTTTTCTTTGAAATACCTACATCTAACAGAGTCTTGGAGGACACTTTGGAAACACTGATGTCGTTCAGAGTCTAGAACTGGCACCTCCATACACACAGGCCCCCTCATCCTGACTTCTGCTGTATCCAACATGGTATGCCCCCTCCACGCCACCCTCCCCACCTAAAGGCAAATAGCCTACAGAAGCTGCCATGACAAATATCACATGATCACATATTAGGCTCGAATTAATACCCAGGTCTCCTGACTCCTGGACTTCCCTGTGGGTCAGCTAGTAAAGAATTGCCTCCAATGTGGAGATCTGGGTTCAGTCCCTAGGTAGGGAAGATCCCCTGGAGAAGGGCAAGGCAACCCACTCCAGTATTCTGACCTGGAGAATTCCATGGACTGTATAGCCCATGGGGTCGCAAAGAGTGGAACACAACTGAGCAACTTTCACTTTGACTTTCACCTGACTTCTAACCAATGCAATAGTATTTCCCCTCAGGATGCCCTTCTGAAGAGTTCAGCCTTGTCTTTCTTGGAAAACACCGTGAACACATTCTGGAGTGCTTAGAAGGTCCTACTTCAACATCCATTCAGAATTCCCTGATGGGAATATCATTTTTCTTTTTAGCTCTGCAGAATTCCCACTTATATATCTGCCTTATTCCCAGGAAATTCACTTTGTAGATATCATGTTTCCACTTGTCCAGTAAGAAAAATAATCAGATGTGGATAAGAGGGGAAAGCCAGGATTAAAAGGAAAAAAAAAAGTTTTATTGGCAGAAACTAGAAACCCTGTTTTATGAAAAGGAGATATAGAATGAAGTGAGGGTTGGAGGTGGGGAAGTGACTAGGCAGTCAATTAAACTCTCTCCAGTTTGCTTCATCACATGAGTCTCTTGTTACCACGAGTTCTGAATCTACCCCATTTGACGATGGGATAAAAATGGTTACGGTCAGAGCTGACAGTGACATTTTAAAGAATGACAGTCCTCTACCATGAAGCTATAGTCCTGCCATCACAAACTTTGAAATGCTGTCAGAGGCCTTCCAGTACCATGGGAGAGGCCTTTAATATGCAGGCCAGGTTGTCCACTCGCAGAAAAAAGGCAGAACCAGCCCCATGCACCTGCCACGTTACCGAGGAAGCAGCTGTCATCCAGACCCGGGCAGGACCCCAGGAGTCCAGACCTTACAAAAGCGTTCAGCCTCAATACCCACCTGCCGCAAAGATGTTTCTCACTGCACCGTAGCTGAAGGCTCACACTGTTGTCCATCCTCGCTTCTGCCACTTCCTTCAACGCGGTCACACTATGATCACCTTATGCCTTAGATTCGCCAAAATCATTCTAGATCTTGAAGTGCACTCAGCTCAGAAATGATTTTAAGAAAAGAAATTGCTCTCAAATAGGTTAAGATTTTTTATCCTGAAACACTTTCTAGCTTTTAGGAAAAATTTGAAAGAAGTAGGTCCATTTTACTAGGAGGCCTGCAGTTGAATAGACAGTAGCCGAATATAGAGTAAATGGGGATGGAAAAAAAAGGGGGGATCTATAATCTACAAAGAACTAAATAGAAAAGTAATATACACTCTGAATTACTTCATTGGTCCTTGCAATCAAGTCCAAAAGGAAAGAACGCAAATAGCAAAGCAGGAGCCTGAAAGGTGATTTAAGCTTGGCCTCTCAGGGTTAGTTTGTTATTCATTTGTTTATTCTTCCATTTGGTTGGTATTTCATGATGTCTATGGGCTCACACAGAGTTAGGCTCCAATAATCAAGAGATGCAAACCTTAATATTATTCATTCATTCAACAATATAAATAAATAATAATTTATTTATATTTACATACATTAACCTGTGCTAGATACTGGAAATAGAGATGAATCAGACATGGCCCCCAATTGCTAAATTCCAGTTTAAAGAAGAAAGTGATGCTAGAGTTGGACTATAAAGAAAGCTGAGCACCAAAGAATTGATGCCTTTGAACTGTGGTGTTGAGTAGACTCTTGAGAGCCCCTTGGACAGCAAGGAGATTTAACCAGCCCATCCTAAAGGAAATCAGTCCTGAATATTCATTGGAAGGACTGATGCTGATGCTGAAACTCCAATACCTTGGGCCACCTGATGCGAAGAACTGACTCACTGGAAAAGATATTGATGCTGGGAGGGAGAGAAGGGGACGATAGAGGATGAGATGGTTGGATGGCATCACCGACTTGATGGACATAAGTTTGAGTAAACTCTGGGAGTTGGTGATGGACAGGGAGGCCTGGCATGCTGCAGTCCATGAGGTCATAAAGAGTCAGACATGACTGAGTGACTGAAATGAACTAATGTGTAAATATATAATGAAGGAGACCATAATAATAGAGCTCTATGTAAAGTGCTATTGGAACACTTCTCAGTACTTCCAACCCTTTTGTCTGCACTCTTTTTATTTTCAAAGCTCACATTTTCTTCTGTGTATCCAGAGATGATGCGCTGACATCTGAACAAGAAAGCCAATGGCAGATGGCCCTCTGCTGACGCTCAGTTCTAATCAGGCACCCAGTGGGACAGATGAGATGGTGGTCATCCCCAAGGAGTGGTTTGCGATGTGGTCAGACCTCAGGGTCTTTCATCTTGCACCTGAGCCAGCATCAGGGTGAATGTGAGGAGACAGAAATTTTTGTTTCCAGTGTGCCAGAGTCATCAACATTTTCTTAGAAGAACCTTTGCTCACCACTAGCTGTTCTGGGTGAACCAAGGGAAAAACAAGATTTTTTCACATCAAATGAAAGAAATTGGTGAGAAAGGCATGGAAGATAACCACAGAAGTAAGAGGGTCATCTGCTTTGGTCTAAGCAACTGGAAGTACCATTGTATATCAGAAGACGTTTTTAGCCTAAATGCATGCCAAGTATTTAACTGCTTCTGATCATTACTGGGCTTTGTATGTAAGTGTTCTAAATAACTCCTACCAGTCACCAAGTCAAGGACATCTTTTGAGAGGATAATTAACAGGTCATCCTATCAATGCCACATTTCAAACTGTTTAGCTAACCTCACAGACTAAACCTTTTCTTCATAACTTCCCACTTCTGGTGACTCATCTTTGCTTCACAGAATCCATTCTCTCATCCAATCATTAATTTAACCAGATACTTATCAAACACCAGTATGAAACCACAGAGTGATGACTGTACTACTGCAACATATTTCTTCTGATACACAAGCCTGAACAATGAACATCTCAAAATCAAAGCCACTCCATACCCCCTGTCTCATTAGTCCCTCAAACAGCATGTATATTGGCAATTTCAGAAGTTTTAGCAGCTCCAGTCATTATTACCAGGACTGTATTCCTCATGCAATTGCGTGTATAATGAAAACCTAATTGAAGGTGCCTGCATGCATGCTCAGTCGTGTCTGACTCTTTGTGACCCCATGGACTGTAGCTGGCCGGGCTCCTCTGTCCATGGGATTCTCCAAGCAAGACCACTGGAGTGGGTTGCAGTTTCCTCCTCCAGGGGATCTTCCCAATCCAGGGATTGAACCTGCAGCTCCTGTGTCTCCTGCATTGGCAGGTGGGTTCTTAACCACTCCTCTACCTGCGAAGCCTAAGCTGAAGGTAGTCTATGAAAATATTTTGATGAGAATCCCCAACATGAGAGTATTAAGCTGGGAATCTCAAAGTAGTCCATGAAGCTTCATTTTCTTCCCATGTTCTTATTGCTCCTCAAATAAATGGCATGTTTCTGGAAGCCAAGGATACCATGTGAAGCTTCCATACTATTTCTGACAATGTTTATCACTGTGTTGGGCACAAAGTAAATGCCTAATAAACACTTGGCAGTCAGTGGATAGAATGTTCAAGTTATTTTTCACTAGGCAATTTTATATCATAAAAGAAACTTGATGGCTCAGGATGGAGATTTAAAGTAACTAGAACTAAAAGGCAAAGAAGGTGATGGCACCCCACTCCAGTACTCTTGCCTGGAAAATCCCATGGATGGAGGAGCCTGGTAGGCTGCAGTCCATGGGGTGGTGAAGAGTCAGACATGACTGAGCGACTTCACTTTTACTTTTCACTTTCATGCATTGGAGAAGGAAATGGCAACCCACTCCAGTGTTCTTGCTTGGAGAATCCCAGGGACGGGGGAGCCTGGTGGACTGCTGTCTATGGGGTCGCACAGAGTCGGACACGACTGAAGCGACTTAGCAGAAGCAGCAGCAGAACTAAAAGGTAGAGCCTGAATAGCTCTAATCTATAATACAAGACCAATATTCCCAGGAATGCAAGGCATCGATATCTTTGCTTGCTGGCTGTATATCTGGACTGCCAACAGTGCACTCAGAACGAAACACTTCAGATCCATTCATCCACCTATATTCATAATATTCACTTATAGCAACTGGAAATATAACAGAAGTTTGAGAGTGTCTAGATGTTAAAAAAAGATGCATTTTACCTAATGCATAGGCCATATTAACCAGATTCTTAAAACAGTTTCTGATATTTTAACTGTAATAGTTTTAAAAGCAGAATTAAAAAGGAGCCTGCCTTTGTACTGATGTCCCTAGATTACAACCCCATCAGTGACATCATCTACCTCAGGAACAAGTTTCCCTTCAAAAGGAGCTCTTTGAATTCATGTAATGAGTTGAGAGCTTGCTTCCCATTTCTTTCCCTCCTGTGCTTAGAGAATCATAGATGCAGTCAGCTTCAGAGGCAATTAATTGGAGGTTGAGGCTCTGAAGGGAGAAATAGACTAGATATTTCCATGTGAATGAATCCAATTGTACCAATGAAATATTCTTTCTTTGATATTAACGTGATATAGACTGGGAAGGCAAAGGGTCAGAAGGAAGTTACAATTTGAAGAGACACTGTTTTAGGAAAGACATATGCATTTATTTTTAAAATATTCCATCTTTTGCATACATTTCTACATTTTGATTACACATTTTCCTTCATTTAATTGATTGAAGCAATGACTTAATTGGGAATTAGAAGCACTTCTAAGAAGGGCTTTTTCTCATCAGATCACATTTCACATATTAACCAACATGTATGGATTTTTTAAAAAAAATTCCTTTTAGTTTTTACATATTGATGAGAAATAATGGCATACAAACCATTTATTAAACTGAATTTTATGCCTCAGGAAGAAGATTGCTGAGGGATTTGAATTTAGTGGTAATGTGGGGCAGTATGAAAGCTAATCCAATCTTAATATTTAGGCAGTATTTCTCTCCTGGGCAAGCTATTCATCTAGAGAACAACACAGTCACCCTAAAGAGAACGAGGAGCTGAGAGGCACTGATTCCACGCCAGTGATGTGTATCAAGCGCATGTCCCACTGCGGAAATAGACACATCTTCCTCAGGAGGCACTTGGCTTTTTAACTTAGATCTCAAGCAAGAAACCAAGGACACCATAAGACATGAGGACAGCATCAGACAGGTGCCAAAGGGTCTAGACTTGTGATTCCCATCCTTCTTTTCAGTGCCATTTCACTGGGGAGTCAAGACAGTGTGCTCACACAAAGACCATTTGCCCTGAAATGTTTCTATTAATATTTTCAAAAAGAGAGAGGGGTGGGGGAAGGAGAGTCCTGTGTTTAAGGGAACAGAAAAAATAGACTTTGAAAGTACTGGATAGTAGCAAGAACACTGAAGGCTAAAACGATTGGTTTTAATCTCCTTTCCTCTTGATTAGTTGAGTGCAGCCAAACGCTTTAACTCTCTGGACCACCATCTCCCTGAAGGTAAAAAATCTCCTTGAAGGTAAAATGAGCTGTGTAGGTATCTGACAACACGGCTTTCACTATATATCCCAATGCCTATCACTAATAACCACTCAATAAATACTTGAAAAATGAATGATCCAGATTTTTGGGAGGCTTCTAGAATTTTTATAAAACACCTTGAATACTACAAAGATGGCATTATGAAACTATTTCTAGCATAATTTAAACAAGAAAAGTCACCTTTTCATAGCATGGCATTGCTTTCGATTGAAATCAAACTTATTCAAATGCTTTCTGAGCTAAGTTAGTCTGTAGACCTATAGCTTGCTGACTTAATTGGCTATGAATAGGTAGAATGATAGATCAGATGATAAATACACCATGAAGAAAATGTTCCTGTTATCAAATTTCTAAAACATGATGTGTTTTATTCTACAGATTCCAAGAAACTGTTGTCCTCAATAGGCTGAGAGAGATGAATCAATTAAAAAAAAAAAATCTAGAGATAAGCTCATAGGACCACTGATGTATTCATTACCTTTACTTTGCTAGAACCTAGTACTACCAAAAATACATCTTAGAGAATAAACACTGCTTTTCGAGTGTATCCTAGCAGGAGCAATATAAACATAATTTAGGACCAACCATGTAATTATGCGCATTTATTCCAAGCTTCCATTACCAGAGATAACAAGATGAATAGTAAAAGTGAACTTTAACAATCTTGTAATTATAGCTACTGGACCATACATTATTGAAAGAATTGTGCAAAATCCAAATGCAAAAAATCAACTTGATACATAAACAGAAATGAAACAGTAAAATAATCAAGTGATGAAGAAGAAATGGAGAAAGCTAAATCTCTTTCCAGCACCTCTTACTGTCATGCTTTCATTTCTTTAGCAAATAGTGTATTTTTTATCATTTTGCCACACTTTTTACAATTACATATTGTTCGATAGCTATAACCAGCTCAGTCAAATATTCTGGGATTGCCTTTCAGCTTTTCATTGTCCCCCCTCCTTTTTTCCCTTCTAGAACATAATTGGAATTGATAGAGTGTTTTCCACAAGCATTTTGTGTAATGAGGGCAATAATATACACTCCACTGGTATTTCTTGAACTATAAGAATTTACATCTTTGCTTCAAAGATGAGAGTCTTGGCAATAACAACTATATTTAGGACAGTCTAGGTATTTCTCTGTATGAGAATGAACACTCTGATTCAGAATTCAATAAGAGCAGCTCATTCATCAGTAAATGGTTTTAGATTTGCTGAATGCAATTTGGGGTGCTGATGAGAGGTATCAGATTCATAGAATTAGACAAGGAAGTTAGTTTACTCATTCAAACGAGAGAAAACTCAAGGTCTCATTTTATGTTTCTCAGGGGGTAGTATCTTAATGGATATCATGAAGAGATTTTTTTTCAGAACTAGGTCACAGTTAACACTAAATCTTATCTGCTGATAAGGAGCAGTGATATGCCTGATTAAAAAATGGTTAAAAAAAAAAGCAGGCTATGTTTTATTTGAAATTCATATATAGAGTTTCTTAGTGGGGGGAATGGAGGAGAAAAATGGAGATTTCAGGACATTTATTTTCCTAATAATATTTTATTTCAGTTCAGTTCAGTTCAGTAGCTCAGTTGTGTTCGACTCTTTGCGACCCCATGAATCGCAGCACTCCAGGCCTCCCTGTACATCACCAGCTCCCGGAGTTCACTCAAATCATGTGCATCGAGTTGGTGATGCCATCCAGCTATCTCATCCTCTGTCATCCCCTTCTTCTCCTGCCCCCAATCCCTCCCAGCATCAGAGTCTTTTCCAATGAAAAGACTTTTCCTTTGCATGAGGTGGCCAAAGTATTGGAGTTTCAGCTTTAGTGTCAGTCCTTTCAATGAACACCCAGGACTGATCTCCTTTAGAATTGACTGGCTGGATCTCCTTGTAGTCCAAGGGACTCTCAAGAGTCTTCTCCAACACCACAGTTCATTTATGCTTATATTAAAGTCATTCACATACTCAAATGCACCTTTGTTAACAAAAAGCATACATAGACGATAGCACAGAATTAAAAAAATATCATACTCTATCCTCTAGAGAAGGAAACAGCTACCTACTCCAGTATTCTTGCCTAGAGAGTTCCATGGACAGAAAAGCCTGGCAGGCTACAGTTCATGGGGTCACAAAGAGTTGGACATGACTGAGTGACTTACACTTTCACGTTCATGATCAATAAAATGAACAATCGGGAGATAAGTATATTCACTCTTTTCACAAAGAGTCGGTGGTAGAAAAAGGTCCAAAGCATATGTAAGCTCCATCTCTATGTGGTTTTAATTTGCCTATACTTTTCCTTTGAGAGATTACAGTGAGATATAATAAATTAAGAAGATACATGCATCTCCTTGGGGAAAAAGCTCTTGCAAGATAGAATCTGACCTTGGAAATTATTTTCATTCTATCAGAGAGAAAAGACAAAATGACAAAGAAAGGTATTATAGAGAGGGATAAGCTGGTGAGGGGAAAATTGTAAGAGAGACCTTGCATATAAAAATTTATAATTCAAATCAATCTTCCAGAAACCTTTAAAGGGCTTTCGGAATGCGTTTTTGAAATACAAAGGCTCCCACTTCAATATAGTGTTTCAGTCTCAAGCATTTCATTTTTTTCCCTTTACAACTGATGAGCTGCTGCGCTCTCTCTGTATATGTATCTTAAGTATGTATATGTAGGCTTGATTAAATGTAATATGGAGATATAAATGCACTGTAAACACTGCTAAAATGGTCATGTATATTAGCAGATGAATTGCTCTGCAAAAGAGTAAAACTAAAAGTCAGTTTAAAAGACATTTAATGATTTATTCTAAAGTTATTTTAGGTGGCTTTTACTTATTTTATTCTAAAGAGCTTCACTTATAAACATTTCATTCAAAGTTAAATGGCTGTTGTATCTTTTAAGTAGAAGTGAACATATATCTATGATAAACATAAGACTGTTATGTGTGCATGCTTGTGTATTTTTCCTAAAAATGAATGGGCCATGTCGTTACTATGATGGCACATACACTCTTCCCCATATAATGAATGCTCCCACTGCTTTCTAATGATCCATGCTGATCATTGATAGATCTTATGACATCCAGAGTGCATGCACAGTGCCAGTGAGGTGAAAAGGTCTACTTTGTGACTTTGACCCATTAAATATCAAACCTGATAGAATCACATCTGTGGATTTCCCTCCAGAGTAAATACAGGAAAGACTTAAATCCCATTCTTTTACTGTCTCTCTCAAAAAAAAAAAAAAAAAAAAAAACAAAACATTTATTTGTATTAGATCAAAGCATTTATTTGGATTATGTTTGATCTGATGGTCGCTTCAATTAGTGATAGGTACTATTTCTGTACACATACTGATGGCTTAGAGGGTAAAGGGTCTGTCTGCAACACAGGAGACCCGGGTTTGATCCCTGGGTTGGGAAGATCCCCTGGAGAAGGAAATGGCAACCCACTCCAGTACTATTGCCTGGAAAATTCCATGGGTGGAGGAGCCTGGCAGTCTACAGTCCATGGGGTCACAAAGAGTCGGACACAACTGAGTGACTTCACTTTATACATTCCAACAGACTCGCCTAAAAAAAAAAAAAAGTCCTCTGTCTTCCAGAAGGGAGGTGGCGAAATCATGTGAACTGTCACTGTGGGCTTTCATTCTTTCCTTTTAAATGCATGTTATATTTAAGCAATTGATTCCTTATAAATATCTGACTCCAGGCTGCTCAGCACTGGAGCAGCAGCTGTGCGGTGCTGGAGTGACTTTAAGGAGATCCCCCATGTACAAGGGAAAAGGAGAAGCCCCAGCAAGACGGTAGGAGGGACAAAATCACATTTAGAATCAAACCCCATACCTGCCAGAGATGGTCACAGGGCTCAAACATACCTTGTGTGCATCAGGACCCAGAGACCCCACAGAGACTGAGATAGAACTGTGTTTGAGTGTCTCCTGCAGAGGTGCGGGTCAGGAATGGCCTGCCACAGGGCAGGGGCTCTGGGTGCAGCAGACCTGGGTTTGGCATAAGCCCTCTTGGAGGAGGTAACCAATAAGCCCACCATAGAGCTGCCAGAACTTACACAGGACTGGAAAACAGACTCTTGGAGGGCACAAACAGAACCTGTGCATAACAGAACCCAGGAGAAAGGAGCAATGACCCCACAAGAGACTGGCCCAGACTTGCTGTGAGTGTCCAGGAGTCTCCGGTGGAGGCGTGGGCCAGTGGCGGCCAGCTGGAGGGTTGGGGGCACTGAGTGCAGCAGTGCATCATGGGACCTTCTGAAGGAGGTGGCCATTATCTCCATTACCTTCACCATAGTTTGGCCTCAGGTCAAACAACAGGGAGGGAACACAGCCCCAACCATCAATAGAAAATTGAATTAAAGATTTACTGAGCATGGCCCTGCCCATCAGAAGATGACTCAGTTTCCCTCTGTCAGTCTCTCCCATCAGGAAGCTTCCATAAGCCTCTTATCCTTCTCCATCAGAGGGCAGACAGACTGGAAATCACAATCACAGGAAAGTGACCAATGTGATCACGTGGGCCACAGCCCTGTCTAACTCAACAAAACTATGAGCCAGGCCGTGTAGGGTCAACCCAGACGGATGCATCATGGTGGAGTGTTCTGACAAAAGCGTGGTCCACTGGAGAAGGGAATGGCCAACCACTTCAGCATTCTTGCCTTGAGAACCCCATGAACAGTATGAAAATGCAAAAAGATAGGACACTGAAAGATGAACTCCCAGGTTGGTAGCTGTCCAATATGCTACTGGAGATCAGTGGACAAGTAACTCCAGAAAGAATGGAGATGGAGCCAAAGCAACACCACCACCCAGTTGTGGATGTGTGGTGATGGAAGTAAAGTCCAATGCTATAAAGAGCAATATTCCATAGTAACCTGGAATGTTAGGTCCAGGAATCAAGGTAAATTGGAAGTGGTCAAACAGGAGATGGCAAGAGTGAACATCAACATTTTAGGAATCTGAGAATTTACAGCTGACCATTATATCTACTACTATGGGCAAGAATCCCTTAGGAAAAAATGGAGTAGCCATCATTGTCAACAAAAGAGTCTGAAATGCAGTACTTGGATGCAATCTGAAAAATGACAGAATGATCTCTATTCGTTTCCAAGCAAACCATTCAATATCACAGTAATCCAAGTCTATGACCCAACCAGTAATGCTGAAGAAGCTGAAGTTGAACGGTTCTATGAAGACCTACAAGACCTAGAATTAACACCCAAAAAAGATATTCTTTTCATTATAGGGGATAGGAATGTAAAAGATGTTTTGACAGGAAGTCAAGAAACACCTGGAGTAACAGGCAAATTTGGCCTTGGAGTACAGAAAGAAGCAGGGCAAAGGCTAACAGAGTTCTGCCAAGAGAACACACTAGTCACAGCAAACACCTTCCAACAACACAAGAGAAGACTCTACACATGGACACCATCAGATGGTCAATATAGAAATCAGATTGAATATATTCTTTGCAGCCAAAGATGGAGAAGCTCTATATAGTCAGCAAATACAAGACTAGGAGCTGACTGTGGCTCAGATCATGAACTCCTTATTGACAAATTCACATTTAAAATGAAGAAAGTAGGAAGAAACACTAGACATTTCAAGTATGACCTGAATCAAATCCCTTACGATTATACAGTAGAAATGACATATAGCTTCAAGGGATTAGATCTGATAGACAGAGGGCCTGATGAACTATGGATGGATGTTCATGACATTGTACAGGGGACAGGGATCAAGACATCCCCAAGAAAAAGAAATGCGAAAAGGGAAAATGGTTGTCTGAGGAGGCCTTACAAATAGCTCTGAAAAGAGAAGTAAATGGCAAAGGAGAAAAGGAAAGATATACCCATCTGAATGCAGACTTCCAAAGAACAGCAAAGAGAGATAAGAAAGCCTTCCTCAGTGATCAGTACAAAGAAATAGAGGAAAAAAAATAGAATGGGAAAGACTAGAGATCTCTTTAAGAAAATTAAAGATACCAAGGGAACATGTCATGCAAAGATGGGCTCAATAAAGGACAGAAATGTTATGGACCTAACAGAAGCAGAACATATTAAAAAGAGGTGGCAAGAATACACAGAAGAACTGTACAAAAAAGATCTTCATGACCAAGATAATCATGATGGTGTGATCACTCACCTAGAGCCAGAAATCCTGGAATGTGAAGTCAAGTGAGCCTTAGGAAGCCTCACTATGAACAAAGCTAGTGACGGTGATGGAATTCTAGTGAGCTATTTCAAATTATGAAAGATGATGCTGTGAAAGTGCTGCAGTCAATATGTCAGCAAATTTAGAAAACTCAGCAGTGGCCACAGGACTAGAAAAGGGCAGTTTTCATTCCAGTCCCTAAGAAAGGCAATGCCAAAGAATGCTCAAACTACTGCACAATTGCACTCATCTCACACGCTAGCAAAGTAATGCTCAAAATTCTCCAAGTCAGGCTTCAACAGTATGTGAAATATGAATTTCCAGATGTTGACTTCCTGGATTTAGAACAGGCAGAGGAACAAGAGATCAAATTGCAAACATCTGTTGGATCATCGAAAAATCAAGAGTCTTCCAGGAAAACATCTACTTCTGCTGTTGACTACACCAAAGCCTTTAACTGTGTGGATCACAACAAACTGGGGCAAATTCTGAAAGAGATGGGAATACCAGACCACCTGACATGCTTATTGAGAAATCTGTATGCAGGTCAAGAAGCAACAGTTAGAACTGGACATGGAAAAACAGACTGGTTCCAAATAGGGAAAGGAGTACACAAGGCTGCATATTGTTACCCTGCTATTCAACTTATATGCAGAGTACATCATGAGAAATGCTGGACTGGATGAAGCACAAGCTGGAATCAAGATTGCTGGGAGAAATATCAATAACCTCAGATATGCAGATGACATTACATTTATGGCAGAAAGCAAAGAAGAACTAAAGAGCCTCTTGAAGGAAAGAAAGAAGAAAGTGCAAAATTTGGTTTAAAACTCAGCATTCAGAAAACTAAGATCATGGCATCTGGTCCCATCAGTTAATTTAAAATAGATAGGGAAACAATGGAAACAGTGACAAACTTTATTTTTGGGGGGCTCCAAAATCACTGCAGATGGTGACTGCAACCATGAAATTAAAAGATGCCTGCTCCTTGGAAGACAAGTTATGACCAACCTAGACAGCATATTATAAAGCAGAGACATTACTTTGCCAACAAACATCCATCTAGTCCAAGTTATGGTTTTTCCAGTAGTCGTGTATGGATGTGAGAGTTGGACTATAAAGAAAGCTGGGCGCTGCAGAATTGATGCTTTTGAAATGTGGTGTTGGAGAAGACTCTTGAGAGTCCTTTGGACAGCAAGGAGATATAATCAGTCCATCCTGAAGGAAATCAGTCCTGAATATTCACTGGAAGGGCTGATGTCGAAATTGAAATTACAGTACTTTGGCCACCTGATGCGAAGAGCTGATTCATCTTAAAAGACCCTGATGCTGGGAAAAACTGAAGGCAGGAAGAGATGGGGACAACAGAGGATGAGATGGTTGGATGGCATCACCAACACAATGGACATTAGTTTGAGTAAGCTCCGGGAGTTGGTGATGGACAGGGAAGCCTGCCGTGCTGCAGTCCATACGGTTGCAGTCAGACAAAACTGAGCGACTGACCTGAACTGAAACATCTGACTAAAAAGTAGGGGAAAAGATGCAGACAATGTTAGCTCCATAAGTGGATGGATGACGTAGCCACCAGTTGTGCATTCTGAGAACTAATAGTAAAGTACACTTGATTCACCATATCTTTTCCTACAGCTTGATGATAATCTGGAGCAGTTAGAAAAAACATGTATTTAATGATGCCATTTCCCAGATGATGTGAGAGAAATAACTCTACGCCTCATTGGCTGAAACAACCTCTACTACACATACACCTTTGGAGAAGTTCTCAGAATGTCAGTTTTTTGGTATAAAATGAAGCAACACCTAGTTTCCAGGATCGATCACAATGCAAGTGAAGTATCTGCTGTAGGGCTTAGAGTATATCAGGCTTTCAATAAAATTAGTTGTTCTTATTATAAATAACTTACTCCTGTCCATGAATTTATTTAATTCATTTCCTGGGAATATACTTTTGACTAGAAAGAGGGAAAACATTTGTAAGGAAAGGATTCACTGGAGAGTCTAAGGGAAGTTAAAAGGCAGCCTCAAGTGCTAATCCAAAGTGGTGAAAACCATGGATTTTGCAATCAAAAAACCCAGCATAACTTCCCGGACTAGTTATTTTACCTAAGCCTCAGTTTCTTCTTGTATAAAACAGTGATTATAACAGTCACCTCATTTTATTGGACTAAAGGCAATAATGTGTATATTGAGTTACAAGTAGTAACAGTGAAGTCAGGACAAGTTTAAGGGAAGCCAGCAAAGACAGATTTCTCTTACTCCACACTGTTTGTCTTATCTGTGTGATTAATACAGAGTTTACATAATTAAACTTAATTTGCATAGTTAACCAAACAGTGCAGGAAGGTCAACAGTACCAAAAACCTTTCTGGATGTAAACCAACAATTGCTCATATGCAAAGTGTGCTGAAAGCTAAATGTGCGTGTGGGCTGGGTACAGCCAACCATTAGCTGCCTGTGAGTCAGCAATGCAGCGTCACTATTTCTTAACTGACAGTTACTGGCACACAGTAACAGCCATGCTCTATGGCTTGAAGATGACTCATGTTCTGGCTGAAGTGCTTTTGTCTGGCTCAAGCCTCTACATTTTTCAAAAGCCTGAAAAAATTAAACTGGACACAGAGACTACTGAGCAAACTTATAAAGTGAGAGGATCATAAATAATGGGAAAAGAGGAAAATGGTGGGCAACATCTATGATTTTACGACGACCTCATATTAAAAGGATGCTGGCCCCACTGCTAATGCTACCATGAGCATCAAAAGAATAAAGAGCCCAAGCTGTTACACAACTTAAGAGAGATATAAGGGAAAAAATCTAGACTAGTCACAGTTTTAAACCTTGCATAAATTTAGGAGAGAGGTTGAAGGTGAGCAGGGAAATGACCTCACAAAGTTCTATTATTCTATATAAAATCCTTTTAACCCAACCTTGTGATGTTTTACACTAATATAATAGTGTATTATAGTGATACACTAACATAATAGCATATGCTATTAATGTTGACCATCCAAGTGCAAAAATCTGAAAGAACACAGAAATTAAGTGAGTTGACAAAGGCAAATATTGAGTTATTAATTCAGTGACCAAGCCAGAAACTGAACTTTCATATCTTAACTGAGGAATATCTTCATCCACTGGCTTCCCTTGACAATCTGCAAAAGAATCCTACTCCAACTCCAGTTAAATATCCTTACAAGCTTTTTATTCACCTTTTCACGGATACTGTCTCTCAGCATCTCACTCTCATTTCACCCACTGGGTCAAGAAAACTTGGCCTTTCATGAATGTGTTTCCAGAGATTCTTCTTTTTCAAGTACAGAATTCCAGGTGACACTCAAAGATTTGTAACACCTCATGGATGTTTTACGGACTTTGCCAGTTTTTCAAAATATTGAAGTCACTACCAATCATTACAAAGCTATGCAGTTAATAACTGTCATCCTTCTTAATACAGACGCCAAAACACAATGGGCTGAAGGATCTATCAGATGCCCTAATTCTAAAGCTGATATTTTTTTCCCTATAAACCAGATTCTTTCTAATTGGTCCTTTCCTCCAGGTTTGCTGTATGTGATCCAACTTGCTTATACCCTCAGCCGATTTCTGCACAAGTGCAGGAGCACACTGCCTCGTTATTGCTGTAGCTCTTTTGAAACATCATTTTTAAATGACTTTCCTTGTGCATCCTTTTGCTTCTTTGCCTCTTTATTATTTGTTATTCCAACTCCATATTATCCAACACTGGTATTTATTTTTCAAATATTTTGGTCTGAGGATGGCTGTCCAAAACTAAATATGTTGGCAGAAAGTTTGACTGAGTTGGGTAGTCTTTGATATAGTTAGTTTTCTTTAATCCTGGAAACAAAATCCATAAAAATTTAATCTGAACGAATTCATGAATGGGTGATGTGGATTAAATGAAATGAATAGCCAGAATGTTCACATAATACCATTTGTTTTAAATCAAGGTTACCTGTCTCCAACCCAGACTCTCATGGGGACTGATGACTAGGAGGGAAATTAAAAATTTTGGGCTGCTTTCATTTTCCTTTATGTTCGTATCTTCTGATAGAGAGGTAAATGGGCGGGGAATTGTTAAAAACACAGCTCAGAAGACAGCTCTGGTGGAGAGTCCACAGATTAACTCATTACTCAGTTCTATATCAATCAAGAATTGCAATGATGCTATGCAGAGTATTGACTCAGTAGGAGCCAAGAACACTGAACTCAGAGAGGCATGCTTGGTCAAAATAATAGCACTTACAAGAAGAAATTAAAGTCTCTTTAAGTAAAAATTAGGAAGGCAAGTTTTCTTTTTAATATACTGCACTTATTAAAACATAATTCATATATATTTATGGCCTCAACACCTAACACTAACTCTGGAAAAGAGTAGGTGCTTAATAAATGGTTGTTAAATTCATCTAAATTCATTTAAGGGACGAAGGAGCCATGGACCCATAAATCAGTCTGTTCCAATTCTCTAAATTTCTTATAATCAACTCTAGTATGGAGTCAATAAATTCCTAACATGAGATAATTAAAAACAGAACATGTCCCCTTATTTGAGTCCCTAAAGAAACCCTACTACTAACCTGTCCTTTATCGCCAACATCTGTGTCTTCTTAAGCACAAGACTAGAGCTAATAATGTTCCAAATGATGGAAATTTGGGGGAGCCCTGTTTTTTTTTCACTATACCATATCCAACAGAGGTGTCTGTGCTGTGCTAAGTCGCTTTAGCTGTGTCCAGCTCTTTGCGATGCTATGGACTGTAGCCTGCCAGGCTACAGAATTCTCCATGCAAGAATACTGGAGTGGGTTGCCATACCCTGCTCCAGGGGATCTTTCCAACCCAGGGATGGAATCCAGGTCTCCTATAGCTCCTGCATTGCAAGCAGATTCTTTACTGCTGAGCCATAGCCAACAGAGGCGTCAGGAACTTCAACGTCAACCTGAGAACTTGCTCCAGAACATAGAGCTGCAAATATTAGAAGAAGTGGGAGTCCCCTTCCTGATTTCTCTTCCTATAGTGGGATTTAAGCCATTCAATGTAGCATCAAGCTGAGCTTTCTCAGATCTTGGGCCTGCCACTTGCTAGTTAAATGATATTGGTGAGATTATTACATTTATCCCATTCCTAGTTTTTTCATCTGTAAATGAGGAATATAGCCTATATGCTAGATTATGTATAAGGAACAAATAAAACAAGTGTACAAATTAAGCTCTTAGAATCATGGCTAACATGAATTAAGTACACAATCAACATCAGCTCTTATTCTTTCCTCCTTCCCCAGATTTTCCATCCCCCAGTGTGATAAAACAGAATAGGGAAGTAAGCCAGGAAGAGAGAAATCTGAGCTCTTGTTCTAGGTCCTGGGTAAGTTTTCTACAATATCTTCCTTCTCTTCCATGTGTAAATAAATAGACAAACAAATACAATTTTAAGAAATTAGGAGTTAATACAACATAAGGGACAAGAACATGCTCCATAGGCTTAAACCCACAGTGCATTCAAGCCCTCCAACTATCCAACAGAGCGCCTATTCAGCAGCCACCGATGGCTTGTGAGCAGATGAAATGTGGCAAGAAGCCTGGGGAACTGAGTTTCAAGTGTTACCTGAAATTCATTATTCGAAATTTAAGTTTACAAAACTGATCATAAATGTAAGCTCTTGAAAAGCTGTTTCTTAACATTTTTAATGTGCTACCTGCAAATTTAAAAATTAAACATGTGGCTCTCATCAAATCTCTACTGGAATGCCTGCCAGCAGACAGATGCCCATATTCATCCCCCATGTTGTCCTTTTACTGGGTACACGCCTTCTTCTCTGAACTGAGAATAACACTGTCAAAAACCCTAGTTCTTTGGACTTCTTGGTGGAATTATATATTGTAATAAACAATGAATGAAGAGCAAAAAGATAATGTAAATGATATAATGTTTGCATAATGCAATGTAATAATATGTAATGAGAGGAGATGTCAATAATTAGTGACTTGGAAAGGAAAGAAGGCAAAGAAAGAGGAGAGGGGTCTAAATAAGACATAAAAACACAGCTAGTATGCTGCCAGTGTTCTGATTCTCCACCTAAGAATCCCAGGAATAAACTCCACTGGGGTTGATCATGGTGCCCTGTGTCTTTTACATTTAGTCTGAAGGTCCTAAAGAGAAGGACCTTGTCTAATTTATTCTGAATCATTTTTATAAGACCAAACAGCAGTACACTAAAACAATTTTTATCCTAATAATTAGAAAAGTGATCTAGTTTTAATCTCTTTCATGGAAGTATAAATTTTAACATAAAATATGTGTATAAAATTTGGAGGCACTTTGAAAAAAAAAAAACTTCATATAAATTCAAGTTATAAGTGCTTTTTGGCCAAAACAGAATATCTAGTCAAGATGTTTTAGTAGATAAAACTCTTGAATGGCAAGAAAGCAAGAAGCAGATACAAAGAAGATAAACAAAACTCATCTTCTTTAATGACTCAGCAGATAAATATGTTTGGGGGTAAGGAGTAAAAAAATGAAACATCAGCATCTTTGAACAGCAAGCCCTTTTCTGTGTGTACTTTCCCATTAGCTGGACCAAGTAGAAATGCTGTACTTTTCCTTACTCCCTGTGCTCCATTCTTCATCTGCAGCGGTTTCACTGCCAGAAACGAACTCACCAAAGAAAGCACCAAGAAATCAGTGTCCTGTTCTACAGAACTCATGGTTCCCTCTGCCCCGTTCAACCACAGTCACGGGAAAGAAGCCACAAATTGAACCCCACCCACTAAAATGCAATATTCCAATCTTTGCCTTTCATAATATAATTATTTAGCTAACATGTTAGGAAGAGAAACCCAAAGAGTATCTGACAGATAGGAGGTAGGCTGTTTTAGACTTTACTTGAATAAAATGTCTAATATTGAAGGTCAGTGAAAGAGACAATCACTTTCTAGGAACCGTGATTTTAAGAATGCTGGGATTTGAAAATTTTGAATGGTAGTTAGGGGCACCTGTATTCAATCATGAAGGCAAAGGGACTCAACTAATTTACCTAATCAAGTTGTATTTTCAATAGCAAAAGGACCTCTACTGAACACTTCCATGTAGTCCTGAAGGGAGAAACAAATTTAAAATACCTTCATTTTAATCAAATGTTCAACTTGTAATACCAATGTATATAAAAGAGATGTTTTTGAGAATTTTCTTTGCACTTACTTTCTCTGAATATTTCATTTTTAAATGTTATTGAAAATAGAATACCGCTACATATTTGCAAAGAGACTATTATTTTCCCTCTATTTAGTTTCATATAAACTTGTTGCATTTTATTTCCTAAACTTCTGTGATTGATTTTGTGCTTTCATATCCTTGTATTTTAGAATCCTCCCTTATAAAGATCAAAACATAAAATTATTTGCCCTTAAATTGTAATTGAGTTAAACTAATTTCCAGTCACATGGGAAATACTCTATGCCTGGAATCAAATTAAGAAAAAAAAAAAACTTTCAGGAATATTCATATGTAATCACATTTTTATGCTGGGTGGACATCAGGTTTCTACTTCTAATCCCTCTCAGAATCTAGTAGCACATACATGGTAAGTCACTTCAGTCGTGTCTGACTCTTTGAGACCCCACGGACCATACATAGCCCGCCAGGCTCCTCTGTCCATGGGATTTTCCAGGCAAGAGTACTGGAGTGGGTTGCCATGCCCACCTCCAGACCCAGGGATCAAACCAGTGTCTCTTATGTTCTTACATTGACAGATGGGTTCTTTACCACTGGTGCCACCTGGGAAGCCCAAATACCACCAATTTTCCAATGGTGTGACCGCAAGCAGTGAAACCAGTCAAGGACAGAAAGGAAAATGCTTTGGGCACTTTAGAGTTTTAGGCAGAATTATGGCAAACAGAAAAAAAGAGCAAGAAATTCAGAGGAATATAGTGGATTGATGCTATAAATGATAGAGTGTGGTAGGAAAATGAGAAGAAATGAGAAGAGGAAGAAAGAATGATTGCCACAGAGGTGCAGCCACAGCAAGAATTCCGAGACACCCATCACTGGGTCCACACACACCTCCTGCTGACACTGTTCTACGGTGTTACACTCGAAGCCCTCATTACTCTCTTCATCTGCTAAAGAGTAAGTGTCAAAATGATAGATGCGAGCTCAGGTATCAACATTTCCCTATAGCCATGAAGCCCATTATCAACCAAGATAAAGCTGTGCCAGGATACAGTTCTTATCAGAAGATGGGCAAGGAGGAGTTCAAAATGGTGTTAGATTTATCAGAATTTCATTGTCGCAAGCTCCCTAAAGCAATTGAAAAGCACTGACATTCTATGCAGGAGCTGGAATCCAAATATCATTCTTCCAATCTATTTGGATTTTTCTCTTGTTTAAGGAAGCAGGAGGAGGAAATGTACATACCACTTACTGCTACTGCTGCTGCTAAGTCGCTTCAGTCGTGTCCGACTCTGTGCAACCCCATAGACGGCAGCCCACCAGGCTCCCCCGTCCCTGGGATTCTCCAGGCAAGAACACTGGAGTGGGTTGCTATTTCCTTCTCCAATGCATGAAAGTGAAAAGTGAAAGGGAAGTCGCTCAGTCGTGTCCAACTCTTTGCGACCCCATGGACCGCAGCCTACCAGGCTCCTCTGTCCATGGGATTTTCCAGGCAAGAGTACTGGAGTGGGGTACCATCGTCTTCTCGGAGATACCACTTAAGACAGTGGCTAATGAGAAGAAGCTCTTCCAAGCGTTCTGAGCAGTTGTGAGTGCATGGCTGTTATTTTGGTTGGACCACTGCCTTGACAAGGGAACATAATACTAATTATAGATATCAGACTGGAAGGGGAATGATGAGGGATAATATGTAGAGACATTTTAATGTTGGGATCAATCGAACTGGGACATAGCTTCTGACAGCTATTTCAATCTAAATGAATCAGACTGAAGAACACTGGAGTGGGTTGCTATTTCCTTCTCCAATGCATGAAAGTGAAAAGTGAAAGGGAAGTCGCTCAGTCGTGTCCAACTCTTTGCGACCCCATGGACCGCAGCCTACCAGGCTCCTCTGTCCATGGGATTTTCCAGGCAAGAGTACTGGAGTGGGGTACCATCGTCTTCTCGGAGATACCACTTAAGACAGTGGCTAATGAGAAGAAGCTCTTCCAAGCGTTCTGAGCAGTTGCTGAGTGCATGGCTGTTATTTTGGTTGGACCACTGCCTTGACAAGGGAACATAATACTAATTATAGATATCAGACTGGAAGGGGAATGATGAGGGATAATATGTAGAGACATTTTAATGTTGGGATCAATCGAACTGGGACATAGCTTCTGACAGCTATTTCAATCTAAATGAATCAGACTGTTTTAGGAAATACTAAAAAAGACTACTGTAAAATACGATAAAAAAAATTACCCATTTTCTGTTTAGGGGCAGTTATTTAGCAAGCTTTTGTACATATTGTCTATGTCTAATCAATTTTTTTCTCCAAATTTTAGTATTCAGAGTATGTATATTTATTGTTCCCCAATCTTTGAATACTTTCTTTATGTCATTAGTATGGTTGGCAGTCAAATAAAAATGACAATTGTATGTGGTTATGGAGATCAACCAGGACTGTTTTAAATAGGCTAAGATGGAGGAAGGATGAATGACCTCAAACAGAAATATATAGACTATTAAAATAATGTATTTTTTCATGTAATTGAATTTCTGTTAAAGTAGAATTAACACTCTTTGCCTTAAGGATCTTAGCAGCTATGAAATCACTGGAAGTTTAAAAAATTAAATCAGCACAAGAAAGTAAAGCCTTAGAAATCAGTCACACTGTCTACTGTCTTCAGCCCTATTATTCCATTTCCTGGCTTCTTAGAATCTTGATGCTGACAATTCGAGTGAACAAATATCATTCCCTTGTATTTGGTCATTGCTCTCAAAGTCATCAGTTGACACATTTAACATTTTGCTGTGTTAAATATCTCATGTTTGGTATTATAAATTGGTGTCTTACAATTTATCCTGTTTGATACAGTACTGGATAAGCTTCCTTTATTATTATTATAATAATAATTATTATTATTTATTTATGGGTAGGAGGCAGAGGAAGGGAAGGGGCATTCTATTTACAGCAAGCAGACAGGCATCTGAAACTCTGCTTCTTACAAAGCTTGGGGGATTGGAAAAGGAAAGCTAGAAGGAAAAAAATGGGTTGTAGCTAGCTATCAATGCCCCTGTAACCAGCACCATCTCTCACAGTTTATTAAATACACGCGTGTGTTATGCTTTAACTTAGAGGTGAAGACACAGTAAATGGCTCCTTTCCCAGAACTCTGTTAACATTTTCAGGCCACTGATGATTTCATTTAGCATATTACCTCTTCAAAGTGATATCTCTGTAATCAAATTACCCTCCAGAAGGGAACTATGTACGCTCTTCACAGTATGATCGATTAGAGTTATCAACTTTAATCATATGTATACAGGTGATTCCTCTTCCTCATTCATATTTAAAGGACTAAGCTTTTGCATGATATTCTTCCCTATGTCCTACCATCATGTAAATACCTGTAATAATCACTATCATTTATTGGGCAACCACCTCGGCTCAAATTTTTCATGAATTATCTTAATCTTTATAATTGCTTTGTAATGTAAGTCTTGTCCACATTTTATAGATGGGAATGCTGAGATTCAAAGAGATCAATTTGCCAAGGTCACACCATTTGATAAGAGTACAGATGAATGAATGTTATTGTTCAGTCACTAAGTCATGTCCGAGTATTTTTTTTTTTTACTTTGATAAAAGAGTAACTCTTTTGCTTAAATCCAGGAATCATAGGATGTAATCAGCCTAGCAAGAAAACACAAGAAAATCCAAATTATATGTGTATATCTAGACCTCAACAGGCAGCTGATCATACATAATACCATGATGCTAATCATTCAAGCAAATAACTTCTCTAAAATACAGTGCACGTATTTTCCCGTGATCTCCACCCAGAAGGAAACCACACACAGAATAGCTCTGTAGGGAATCACTCTTAGAAGCCAGTTACTTAGAAACTGGCAAAAACAGTCACCCTTCCCTTGACTCTGAAGGTAATGTTCACAAAGTTGAAAAACTGAAAAATACTTAATCTCTTTACAAAGCAACTAAATGAAAGAGAACAGATATATATATATATGTAAAAAGTTGTACCTGTGCTACCTGAAACAAAAATACCCAGTAAATGAAAATAGGCAGTTGGCATTTTCAATTATGGAAACTAATACAAATGTTCTCCCACTGAGGCTAACACGATTATGAAAAGAATTATGTTCTAAACATATTGTAGCTATTTAACTTGAGGCCACAAATCAAGGTAGTATATTCAGTACACAGTGTATACAGCCACTGAGACTGCAGCCTTCTCTCATCTCCCATTAACTGCTGCATCAAAATGACATTTTTCCTTTGGCCTATTTGAAAATAGCAATACAACCTTTTTTCTTTTAAGTCACATCCTAAGGATGTGAGAATAAGCAGAGGGTGATTGTGATTGGCCTTCCCACAGATTTGTGGCAGGAGATCCTGGTCAGATGGACAGTTCAGAAAAGAGAAGGATGAGAGGCTTGTGAGAGGGGGATCATTAAAATAATCCTAGGGGGAAAAAACAGAATAAACATCATTTATCTGACACCAAAATCTCCCAAAAGACACTGCCACATGTTTTAGCATAGGTTCTTCTAACAGTCTTCGGCTCTTTGTTCCCAGCCCAATTTGAACATTCAGGGCTAACACTTCCCATTATTTTTCTTTAATTTGAAGGAAATGCTGAGGCTTGACTTGCAGAAGATGAAAGTACCAGGGCTCAACTCCCGGGGGCCTTTATTCATTTTAAGAATAACCGATGTACTGTATCAAGCTGATGCCCAAATAACTATCACACGGTACCCTGTATATCTGAGACCCGAGCAAACACTTCCAAACCAAGGCACAAACTGGCTTCAAAATCCATGACTCCGTGTCACTAACCTCCAGCCTCCCTTAGTGCAGCAGAAACGTTCCCATGGAAACTGAGTGAAGGAGGGGGAGCAAGGAAAAGAGGACAAAAGAGAAAATACCACTAACATAGCAAACAAATTAAACAGGGAAATCCTAAACACAGAGGATCCCAAGTTAAACACATGCCGTGTGTCATTATACCGATGAGATTCACAAGTATGGTGACACGTTGGGTTAAAATGTTCATTCAAACTCTCTAGCATCCTTGCTGTTGCTGTTTAGTCACTAAGTGGTCTTTTGTGTTCCCATGGACTGTAGCCCACCAGGCTCCTCTGTCCATGAGGTTTTCCAGGCAAGAATGCTGGAGTGGCTTTGTCATTTCCTTCTCCAGAGGGATCTTCCCAACCGAGGGATCAATCCTACGTCTCCTGCATTGGCAGGCAGAGTCTTCACCACTGAGTCACCAGGGAAGCCCCAAGTATCCTTTAACAGACTCCTTTTTAGGGAAAGAAACTGCTATCACTTCCTTTTTTTTCACCCTTGAAAAGGAAGGAAGTGCAATTCTTAGGAATATTAAGCTGAAGAAACTGGAGTTAATTCAATAGCATTAGGGGAAAATGCCCTTGAGGTCAAAACCTAGAAGTTCTCAATGGTTTGATGACATGGCCTTCTTGAAGAAGCCCTGAGGTGGGCCAGCTAGGAGTCAACAGCAAGGACTCAAAGAAGAGACCGGTGGATTGAATAGGTTTTAGAACCACTATCAGGAGACAGAGAGAGGGTACATTCTAACAGATATCCTCCCCTCATCCCTTCAAGAGCCATTTGCTTACTCATCCACACATCAGTTTCCAAAGGACCAGTGGAACAGTAGGTGTGACTTTAAAAGTTCACATTAGGTTAACAGGAGATATACATATCTCTTTCATCATTGCTTCCATATTTCATGCTAATAAGTACTACCAAAATCATGGTGACTAATCCTCCCATTTTTCCTAGGAGTAAGAGCTGCACCAGGACAGCTGACCAGGGACGAGGAAGTTTCAGTGCTAAAATTATGACGGTCCTAGGAAAATTGGGATGACTGGTCACCCGAAGATTGACCAAACAGAACCCAATTCAAATGGCATTAGTAGATGTCTGTTTGCTTTAAAAAAAAGAAAAATTGTTGGCATATAGTTGATTTACAACCTTGTGTCTGTTTCAGGTGTACAGCAAATGAACCACTTACACATGTATGTATATCTACTCTTTTTTTTGAGATTCTTCTTCCATATAGGCCCTTACAGAGTACTGAGCAGAGTTCCCTGTATTATACGTCAGGTTCCTATTAGTTATATTAGTTGTTAGTATGTAGATGTTAGCTCCAGTCTCCTGACTTATCCTCCTCCCCCTATTCCCTCATAGCCATAAGTCTGTTTTATACCTCCACGACTCTACTTCTGTTTTGTAAAGGAAATCATAAACAAAAAGACAACGCTCAGAATGGGAGAAAATATTTGCAAATGAAGCAATTGACAAGGAACTGATCTCCAAAATATACAAATAGTTCAAGTAATATTAAAAATAAATTATTCAACCAAAACTGGGTAGAAGATCTAAGCAGACATTTCTCCAAAGACATACAGATAGCCAAGAGGCATATGAAAAGATATTCAACATCAATATTACATATTATTAGAGAAATGCAAATCAAAACCACAACACGAGGTATCACATCACACCAGTCAGAATGACCATCACCAAAAAATGTACAAACAACAAACGCTGGAGAGGGTATGGAGAAAAGGGAACCCTCAACACTGCTGGGGGCAGTGTAAATTGGTTCAGCCACTATGGAGAACATTCTGCATGTTCCTTAAAAATCTAAAATAGAACTCCCATATGAACCAGCAGTCCTACTGCTGTACATATGCCCCAAGAAAACCACAGGTTAAAAATGTACCTGCACCTCAATGTTCATTACAACACTATTTATGATAGCCAGGACATGGAAGCAACCTAAATGTCCATCAATAGAGGAATGGATAAAGAAGTGGTATATACATGAACTGGAGTATTACTCAGCCATTAAAAGGAACAAAATAATGCCATTTGCTTTCCTTTGTAAGGGAATGGAATTAACCTTTTCCTTAAAGATTTTTAGAAGAACTTTACAATAGTTCATAAGTATCCTTGAAATACAAAAACATCTATAAATTTTAGTTACTGTTTTAAGTAACTAAATTGAAGCTTGTTAAAATAATGAGCCAACAAAGGTCCGTCTAGTCAAGGTTATGGTTTTTCCTGTGGTCATGTATGGATGTGAGAGTTGGACTGTGAAGGCTGAGCACCGAAGAATTGACGCTTTTGAACTGTGGTGTTGGAGAAGACTCTTGAGAGTCCCTTGGACTGCAAGGAGATCCAACCAATCCATTCTGAAGAAGATCAGCCCTGGGATTTCTTTGGAAGGAATGATGCTAAAGCTGAAACTTCAGTACTTTGGCCACCTCATGCAAAGAGTTGACTCATTGGAAAAGACTCTGATGCTGGGAGGGATTGGGGGCAGGAGGAGAAGGGGATGACAGAGGATGAGATGGCTAGATGGCATCACCGACTCAATGGACGTGAGTTTGAGTAAACTCCGGGAATTGGTGATGGACAGGGAGGCCTGCGTGCTGTGATTCATGGGTTTGCAAAGAGTTAGACATGACTGAGCGACTGAACTGAACTGAACTGAAACATAATGGAAGATGATAATAAGGAGTACAGATTAGAAATTTTTTTTGTTGAGAAGTTGTTCATATTATTTAATAGAAATATTGATAATATTACCTTCACGAGGTTCTGCAAAAGTCAAAGATATTAACATTCACTCTTCACATTTCAGACTTTACCCAAAAGCTCAGGTCCACAAGTATTTCAGAATCAGTTACATTAAATATCACAGCCATATACAATTAGGAATGAATGCCTTTTATGATGTCTTTCCACACATTTGTTTACTGAAGTGAACACATCCCAGGAGCTTTGGATAAATTGGGGAAGTGGGGGATAAAGACCACCACAACATGTAAAGATTATAATTCAATAACAGGAAACTGCATTATGCCTAAAATAAGAAGAGATGTTAATGGATGTTTTCCCTATCAATATTGTTTCACATCCAACAATTATTTTTAAGTGAAGTGAGATTGTAAATGGATTTTAAACAAAACAGCCTTTGAATACCATTTCTTTTGTTTTTTTTGTTTTGGGCCACATTACTTAGCCTGTGGGGTCTTAGTTCACTGATCAAGGATGGAACCTCCACCCCCTGCAACGGAAGCACAGAGTCGTAATCACTGGACCACCAAGGAAGCCCCTTGAACACGATCCAAAGGTGTGAGGCGCACACATAGCATCACGGTAAGACGCTGAAGGCTGAGCTAAGGGGCTGGGGAAAAGAATTCCAGGAAAAGCAAGAACTCTAGAACAACACAGCTGGCAGCAAAAAACAAAAACAAACAAACAAAAAAAAACAGTAACAATCAGGCTCTCCCGGTTCCAATAATGAAGGACTATACCTGTGTGAGGCTTCCCTGGTGACTCAGATGATCAAGAATCTGCCTGCAATGCAGGAGTTCAGTTCAGTTCAGTTCAGTTGCTCAGTCGTGTCCGACTCTTTGCAACCCCATGAACTGCAGCACGCCAGGCCTCCCTGTCCATCACCAATTCCCGGAGTTCACTCAGACTCACATCTATTGAGTCAGTGATGCCACCTAGCCATCTCATCCTCGGTCGACCCTTCTCCTCCTGCCCCCAATCCCTCCCAGCATCAGAGTCTTTTCCAATGAGTCAACTCTTTGCATGAGGTGGCCAAAGTACTGGAGTTGCAGCTTTAGCATCATTCCTTCCAAAGAAGTCCCAGGGCTGATCTCCTTCAGAATGGATTGGTTGGATCTCCTTGCAGTCCAAGGGACTCTCAAAAGTCTCCTCCAACACCACAGTTCAAAAACATCAATTCTTCGAAATGGCAGCCCACTCTAGTGTTCTTGCCTTGAGAATCCCAGGGACTGGGGAGCCTGGTGGGCTGCCGTCTCTGGGGTCGCACAGAGTCGGACACGACTGAAGCGACTTAGCAACAGCCTCCTTCACAGTCCAACTCTCACATCCATACATGACCACAGGAAAAACCATAGCCTTGACTAGATGGACCTTAGTCGGCAAAGTAATGTCTCGCTTTTGAACATGTTATCTAGGTTGGTCATAACTTTTCTTCCAAGGAGGAAGCGTCTTTTAATTTCATGGCTGCAATCACCATCTGCAGTGATTTTGGCGCCCCCCAAAATAAAGTCTGACACTGTTTCCACTGTTTCCCCATCTATTTCCCATGAAGTGATGGGACCGGATGCCATGATCTTCTTTTCTGAATGTTGAGCTTTAAGCCAACTTTTTCACTCTCCACTTTCACTTTGCAATGCAGAAGACCTGAGTTCAATCCCTGGGTTGGGAAGATACCCTGGAAAAGGGAGTGGCTACTCACTCCAGTAGTCTTGTCTGGAGAATTCTATGGACAGAGGAGCCTGGTGGGCTACAGTCCATGGGGTCTCCAAGAGCAACTAACACACTATGCCTGTGTAAATAACATGCCCCAACACAGACTCCAAACAACAACTGGTCAGAGGAAGTAAATTTTCAGGCGACCTCTTCATTAAAATCAGTCTTCTTTGCTACCACCATTGAAAGGATAGGCGGTAGCAAAAGAGACTGGTTTTAATCAGATCACCTGGTTCTATGTTAGAATAATTTAATAATAAAAGAGATAAGAGCTCACCTGATTTAGGCTTTTAACAGACTAACTCTTCATTGTCAAACTATGCTATGGAAAAAGAAAAAAAAAACAGGACAGTATATAACTAATAAGGAGAAAAATACTACTAAAACACATCACAAATAGTAATCATTTAGTTTTATTTTCCCCTATTATCCTTGAAGATTTATGTTATGTAACATTTACAACAATAAAAAATTATGGCATATATAGAGGAAAAGACTTTGATTTCTATTACTTTACATTTGTCCTTTACTCAGATGTGTGTGAGAGATTTTAGCCACTGTGTAAATTTCTTTCTTTGGTCAAGAGAAGAAGTAGAAAAAATATGAGATGAATCATCTGAGTATTTGATGAACAGAACAGAAAAGCCTGCTCAAGAAAGGAGGATAGAAAGGCAAAATACCAGAGAACTGATAGGTAGAATCATAATAACATATATGTACAAGTCAAGAAAATAACCAGTATTTATGGAGTGTTTACTTTTTATTTGGAATTATGATAAAGGCTTTAAGAATAGTCATAAGAACAAGAATAATGGTTAATTACTAAGTGCTAGAGAGATCAACTGGCCCACTCTGCCCAGAAGTGAGGGTTTTTCAGGATGCAGAAATTTAAAGGCTAAAACTTGGACAGTTTTAGAAGGAAGCTGCTAGGATAAAATCAGGTAGCCCACACAAAATGCTTAGCACTGTGCCTGGTACAGAGAGAGTGCTCGTTTGTCCCAGTTTGCCTGAGAATGCCCTGGTTTTAGCATTGAAAACCCTACCACCCGGGGAACGGTGCCCATAAAGTTAATGCTCTATGGCATTAACTCATTTAACATTCACAGCAGGTCTGGAAGGTAGAAACGTGCACTAACATTACTCTTCGTATTACAGATGGCACAAAAGAGGTCTAGGTATTTTCAGTAACTGCTCAGATCATGGTTGCACAGATCATGGCTGAACAGGGACGGGGGATGAATGAACTCCCACCAAGCCTGCAGAGCTCCTCACGGCCTTATATTGCCTCCCAGTGAAGTCTGGGAGCACTTGCTAGTGTCAGGAGAAAGGGAACCAGGGGGAGAAGAGGGCTACAACACCAAGCAAGCATACAGGTATCTTTGCTATCATTAGATGGTAGGTTGATATCAATAGATGATACCAGTGAAAGGTAAGGAACTCAACTGTGGAATCTGAAGAGGTCTTAGCTTGTTGAGGGCATCAATGCCACTAGTAGTCTAGGAAGAATTTTGAGGTTTCACGTTACTCTCCTCCTGGGTTTACCTTCTATTAATGACTAGGGTCTTAACTAGTTATAACTAGTCATAGGGTACTGTGGCTTGCAGTGGAAAAGAAGGTAATGGATGGAATTGGGAAATGCAAAGGAAGAGAGGGAGAGATGAAGGAAGGGAAGAAAGAGGAAGGCAGAGTAGGATGGAGGAAGAGAAGAAGAAACAAGTCTAGGAGTCGGGGGTAGAAGCCACATTTTATCTACAAATATGGCACTGCAGATAGATTCCTAATAGTTAATTATTGATGGTTTATTCATAATCAGTACCAGAACCCAGCCAATCTAGATTAAAAGTTTTCTTAATAATCAAAACCTTGTCACTCTCCTTTGGCAAACAGTCTGATTTAAATTTCTAAGGTTGGATTCATTAAAAAAAAAAAATCCATAAAAATATGCATCTATGCCTATTGACCTGACTCTGCAGGTTTGATCATTGCAAACCAACAACCATCATCTATTTGTTGGCAAGATCTGTACTTGAGGAGCACAATCTGAGTATCAACCTGTGTCTTTCACATGACCCACTTGTCAGCACCCACCACAATATCATATATACTGAGACGCTCAGAAGCCTATTCTTTAGAGACACAGCACAATTTGCTGGTACATTATTTCTAAACAAGTAAATGAAGACGTTGGGTTGATCAGGAAAATAAACTGATATGGTATAATAATTCTAGAGATTTCCCAGTAGTGTTTTAACAATGCAGGTGTTTTCCTTCTCTTTATCAGCCGTGTTTGACAAATAAGAAGAATAATATGATTAGGAAGGAATGCTACCAGTTCTCGAGTGCCTTCTACTGAACATACAATGGAAGAAGCAGTGCCCGGAATGTTTGTGTGCATACATTCACACATGTGTGTGTATGTTCACACATGTGTATGTATGTAGGAAAGGAGTATTCTTACACAAAGGGCTGGATAAAGGATTAGAAAGAATCCTCTTCCTGCTGTGACCCAGAAACTTCTCAGGTTTTATGGACTGAAAATTTTTGAAAACACCTATCTTTTTTAATGTTTTCTTGGCAACGCATTTCTAATGTTTTGGGAAAATAATACTTATTGGCTGCTGCTGCTGCTGCTAAGTCGCTCCAGTCATGTCCGACTGTGCGACCCCATAGATGGCAGCCCACCAGGCTCCCCTGACCCTGGGATTCTCCAGGCAAGAACACTGGCGTGGGTTGCCATTTCCTTCTCCAATGCGTGAAAGTGAAAAGTGAAAGTGAAGTCGCTCAGTTGTGTCTGACTCTTAGTGACCCCATGGACTGCAGCCTACAAGTCTCCTCCGTCCATGGGACTTTCCAGGCAAGAGTACTTATTGGCTATTAATGGTCTAATCCCTTTTATTTAATACATTTTTAGTTTTATTGATACAGTGTGGTTTTAAAACACAATGTTTACCAGTGGATGTGAAATTTCTAAAATGTTCTATTTTATATTGTGTATTTCCTTAAAGAAACCTCATCACAAGTCATTTCATGGAAAGAGGCTTCTATTATTTATGTTGCATCTCATTAACGTTTTACTTCCATCTTTTAAATTTCCTTCTGAGATGAAACATTTGACTTTTATGAGGCACTAAAAGAAAAAGAATGGGCCACCTTCATTTGGGGTCTGAAAACATCATAATCTTGTAATTTATTCAAGCTGAATGTTGACAATAGTTGTTTTAGCTGTTTCTAGGGATGATCAGAAACCCAGCACATCCTGAAAGTCTCTTTAAAATGTGTCAGCTTTGCTCATTGTCTTTTCGAGTTGATGACCAAATTCACTCCCTAATTACAAATTTGTGCTCCTCACAACATGAGGAATGGAGGATTCTGAGAAGCAAATCAATCACGTAAAGGTCACTCTGAGCAAAAGTAATGAAAAGGACTGGAGACCTTAGATCATAAGATGAAATGGTGAGCAAAAAGAGTTGTTTGCTGATATCCAAGCGTCAATCACAAGTACGTGTAGTAATTAATTAGGAAACGTACACAAGCATATAGTGACATGTCTAGCCAATAGTTGGGATCTGATAAATGGTTGTTGTTGTTTTGCTCAGTCGTGTCCAACTCTTTGCGACCTCATGGACTGCAGCACGCCAGGCCTCCCTGTCCATCACCAACTCTCGGAGTTTACTCAAACTCATGTCTGTTGAGTTGGTGATGCCATCCAACCATCTTATCCTCTGTCATCCCCTTCTCCTCCCGCCTTCAATCTTTCCCAGCATCAGGGTCTTTTCTAAGACCCTTCCCCTGACCTTACTCTTTGCATCAGGTGGCCAAAGTATTGGAGCTTAAGCTTTAGCATCGGTCTTTCCAATGAATATTCAGGGTAAATGGTAGCTTGCATCACTATGTTTACTAATAACAGCAATATTTCATGTTTTGTTGGATAGCACAGTGGGCCTCAAGTAGTAAGAGGAGTTAAAATATTGCTTCTCATTTTTTATTTACAAGACATAATGCAACTTATTTAAAGCCTTCCTTCCTAAACTACAAAAGCAAAACAAAAAATAATAACAAAAAAGTCTGTCTGATAGGATTGTTCTGAATATAAAGCTATCAAGTGAAGACAGGGAATGAAGGGAAGGAGGGAGAAAAAGAGGTAGAGGAAAGACCAAAACATCCCTTCCCATTAATAGTACCTGATAAATGTCCACTATACCTAAAATAGAAGGAAACAATGAACAGAATTTTCAATATTCGCGACATGTTTTTTCTATTGGAATGAAGCAAAAACAAAAAATAACTTGAGAGCTATCAATTATTCCAAGTAATAAGCCTATATTAAAAACTGACCAAAAACATTTACCCTTTGAGGAACTCTTTTTCCAAAACACACACACACACACACACACAGGCGAAAACAAACAAGCTTTTCTTTTGGATTGGTTATCAGGGGAGGAGATTTTTAGAACTTATTTTTTAAATTAATTAAATCAGTATTGAGATATTTCTGTGAGTATAAAGACTATATAACCTTCCCTGGAGGAGGAAGTGGCAACCCACTCCAGTATTCTTGTCTGGCAATTCCAGGACAGAGTAGCCTGGCCGGCTATAGTCTATAGCGTCACAAAGAGTTGGACGTGACTGAAGCGACTTAGCGCAGTACAGCAGCGTTATATAACCTAGTCACTAAATGGCCTTCCCCGGGGCTCAGCAAGTGAAGAGTCTGCCTGCAATGCAGGAGAGACAAGAGATGTGGGTTTGATTCCTGGGTCAGGAAGATCCCCTGGAGAAAGAAATGGCAAACCACTCTAGTATTCTTCCCTAGAGAATCCCACGGACAGAGGAGTGTGGCAGGCTACCGTCCAAAGGGTTGGAAAGAGTCTGACACAACTGAGTGACTAAGGGCGCTCACGTGTAGGCACACACACACACACACACACACACTAGAAATAACTACGTTTTATTTACCACTTACCATAAATCAACACCGTTAAATGCTTTACATACATTCTCTCAATTATTTATCACAATGATCTTTTTAAGGCAGGTAATGCTATCCTCATTTCATACATTGAGGGGGAAAAAAAAAAACAAGGCTATTGATAATGCTGGAAGGTGAGTAAATACTTTGGTCCAAGAGGTGGTATAGAGAGTATTATGTAGCTTAAAGATATGAATCTAGAACAAACTGAGTTCAAATCTTGATCCTCTGATCTTGAGCAAGTTCTATACTCTTCTCTCTGGTCCTTCATTATGCTGTCTGTAAAATGGGGAAAAGAATAGTGCCCACCCCTCAGGATTGTTTTTAAGTTTAAATTCAATTCCATGCAAAGCCCTTGGAAGAGTTCATGGTACATAGTCAGTCCTTGGTATTATCTCAGCTGTCATTATTGGTCTAGCTCTGAAACCTTTACTTCTTTTTAAGTTTTTCTCCAAAGGACAAATTGCCAGGCCATTGTAAAGTAAAGGGACTAGGATTCCTTTAACAACATGAGCTTCAAGAATCCCTATAATGCGTCCACCCACTTTATCTCAATTGATCCTAATTCTCCCCAAGGCTGTGCAACTATTAAGAGAAAAAAAAAGCTAGACGCTAGCCCTGGCACTGCAGGCTCAAGATGCTATGATCTTTCTTCTAATAAAAGAAAGAATTCTAGGATTTATTCTTTGGCTCGGTGCAGTAACATAACACAAAATAACTGGATGAAGGAGTGTAATGTTTAGTTACACATCCAGATGTCTCAGCTAGTGTGAGAACAAACATCTGGCTGATGAACTAGATATTGCATTTTTTTTCCACCATGACATTGGGCAATGTGTCAAATATGATTGATGTAAAACAGAAGAAAGGAAAGCATACAGAAGGAGCTGTTAACAAGAAAAATTCTCTACTAAATAAAAGATGGCATGGACTTTGCTACTATCACCTGCACCAGCAATTTATTTGTAACCAACATCAATAGCCCTACTGGGGAATACAATCTCCCTTAACTTGTTCTACCATGCTGACACCTCTAACTCAGAAATGTAATTTAAAATAAAGATTCATGGAGCTAATATCCTTCTTGTTTCAGACTATTAAAGTGTCTATTGTTCTCACAGCTTGGAGGGGGGTAAAAGGCCCATGCATAAATGAGTACATGGATGACAGACTGCTGGATATAAATATTGCCCAGCTTTTAGTGAGATACCAATGCCTGTAGAATCAAAGCTAAGATATACACTCTGAATAAAATGCCTTATGATATAAAAGCTGTCATGAAGGGTGCTTTTGCTATAACCCTAGATGTACAATGATTTTCCTGGGGAGATAATAATAGAACGGATCACACCAATGATTATCATGTTATTATAGCTAGAGCTGGTGAGCACGTTCTTGCCCTGTTCCAGGTATTTTCCAGCTGCTGCTGCTGCTGCTAAGTCGCTTCAGTCGTGTCCGACTCTGTGCAACGCCATAGACAGCAGCCCACCAGGCTCCCCCGTCCCTGGGATTCTCCAGGCAAGAACACTGGAGTGGGTTGCCATTTCCTTCTCCAATGCATGAAAGTGAAAAGTGAAAGAGAAGTCGCTCAGTCGTGTCTGACTCTCAGCGACCCCATGGACTGGAGCCTACCAGGCTCTTCCATCCATGGGATTTTCCAGGCAAAAGTACTGGAGTGGGGTGCCATTTCCTTCTTTGAGGTCTTTTCCTAGGTATGTATAATATCAACCCTATGAGGCAGTATTCTTAGTTGCCTCATTTTGTCGATCAGGAAAACTGAGATTGAGAGCTATTATGTGACCTGACAATTTTCTCATATTTATCACGACTTTGTATTTCCAATTTCCAACTTATGCAGCCAGGGGCCAAGTACACACATAGGTTGAAAAGGAATTACACTGAATGTTAAAGAATCTTAGAATTTTAAGCCTGCAGGGGATCTTTAGAGAGTAGTTAATCCAACCCTGACATTTAGAGATGATAAAACCAAACCTTATGAGGTCATGATTTGTCTAAGATCATACATTTTGCCAGAATGAAACTCAGGGAGTCCCTTCATGAGTATCATTTCTTTCTTCTAACACATTATTTCATAGTCATCCAGTGATATGGAAACATCTTTCCCCAAGTGAAGAGCTCCACTATAACTCATTGTTACGTTGCCAACCAGTAGTTAGTCAGACAGACCAGGCAGGATTTGATGGGGAAGTCTGATGACTGAGAGGTTGTTAGGGAAGGCAGGAGGGGCATGTCTTGAGAATATCAGCCTGTTAGTCAGCTCTGGGTTGGAGTCTTGGCTCCTGCATTTATTGCTATATAACACTGGGTAAATAACTTAACCTCCTTGCCTCAGTTTCTTCTTCTGTAAATGGAAAACAATAATATCATTAATGTCAAAGAGCTGATGTGAGTACAGGCTGCACACAACTTAGAAAGAGTTGCATGCAGCATATGGTGATTTTAAGTGCTCAGTGAATGCTAACCCTCATCATTGCTTCTGGAGAGAAAGGCACAAGGGAGTCTGGGCAACCAGAGGACTTCAAGAAAGGTCTAAGATTGATGAGATTCACAGGACCAAAGAAAGGTGCCTCTGATCTGTCATCATGGGATTCAAAGTTAGCCCTGATTATAAACTCTATTACTATAGTCCTTATCAATAATGAACCAATTTAAAATTCAGAGGAACCAAGGAAATGGGTTTGAATTGTGATTACTAAAAAACAACAAAAACAAAACGCACACCCTTTCCATCAGCAGGCATCAGAGACTGGTCTGTGCTATGCCCCACAGATACACAAGCTGCCGTATGCAGAGTAGGCAGTGTATGGACTTCAACATAAAATGACAAGCCTGATGGATCACCTCTGGCCCAGATGCAAGCTAGTCTGGGATAAATCTCTATGGTAGATTTCTTCATGCCATTTTATAATTCAAACACCAGAGTTCCCCAGTACAACAGATGCTATTTGACTGAATTCCCCATAAATTGTTGTTCCTCACCCTTGGGTTATTTAACATGCAGAATCAGGTTTATCAAGGTTTGTGCCTTGGTCTCATCACTCCAAAAAAGGAAGGGTTCCTTTTTAAAAGATATATATGGAAATCAATTCTGCCAATCAGCATGCACTTGAATCTTTGATTATAAAATGCTTTGATATAACTCTGCTTGGTTTCTAAATTTCTTTGGATTCTGACTTCCAAAGTTCAGTGAAAACAGTTAACACAACTCTTGTAAATTTTAGCCCTGGTGTTCGAGGAAGCTTCTATATATTGAATGTGAAATATTAGTCATAATTTATGGGCTGTATTAGTTTCCTAGGGCTGTCATCACACAGTAACAGAAAATCAGTGCCTGAAACAACAGAAATGTATTGTCTTACAGTTCTAGAGGCCAGAAGTCCAAAAACAAGGGGTTGATAGGGTGGATTTCTTCTGAGGTCTATGTGCTTTGGGCACCTCTCCTTGGTTTGTAGGTGGCAGTCATCTTCCTGTGGCTCTCCGCACATCTGGCTTTTCTCTATGCACAGTGCAGTGCAGTCGCTCAGACTCTAAGTTCTAAATGTAGAATGTAAGTAATGTGGTTGTTGTTCGGTCGATCAGTCACGTCCGACTCTTTGCAACCCCATGGACTGTAGCACACCAGTCCACACCAGCTTCCCTGTCCATCACCATCTCCTGGAGCTTGCTCAAACTCATGTCCATTGAGTCGGTGATGCCATCCAACCATCTCAACCTCTGTCTTCCCCTTCTCTTCCTGCCTTCAATCTTTCCCAGCATCAGGGTCTTTTTCAATAAGTCAGTTCTTCGCATCAAGTGGACAAAGTAGTGGAGCTTCAGCTTCAGCATCAGTCGTTCCAATGAATATTCAGGACTGATCTCCTTTAGGACGGACTGGTTGGATCTCCTTGCAGTCCAGGGGACTCTCAAGAGTCTTATCCAACACCATAGTTCAAAAGCATCAATTCTTCAGCGCTCAGCTTTCTTTATGGTCCAACTCTCACATCCATACATGACTACTGGAGAAACCATAGCCTTGACTAGATGGACCTTTGTCAGCAAAGTCATGTCTCTGCTTTTTCATATGCTGTCTAGGCTGGCCATGGCTTTTCTTCCAAGAAGCACATCTGTATCCAAATTCTTCTTATAAGGACACCCATCCTACCAGATTCGGTTCCACCCTAATGACCTCATTTTAACTTGATTCCCTCTATAATGACCTTACTTTCAAATCAGGTCACATTATGAATGACTTGAATAGGACTTCAACATATGAATTTTGCTGGGGTGAGGGCATAATTCAACCCATATCAAGAACCTTCAGAATAAGAGACTGAAAAGTATGTGTATTACTATCTTTCTACTTCATTTTTTTCTCCCTAAAGTCCAGCCTGCCTTCTGGAAACAGGTCCATTTTTTAACCACTCCAGTGGGGTTTCACTATGCAGTATTCATTGAAATTCTGTCTATAATAATGTGGATTATTTTTTTATGATTCAGGGTCCTCACTTTTAGATACTTTTGAAAACTTGATCCTTCCACCGTGTCCTGTCTGACACAGGTACCTCTAAACTATTGGGGAAATTGCAGCACAGAATTTAAATCCTGGCACAAGGTAAGTGTTGAAGAGCGTGTTAAGAAAATTTACCTGTGTGCTGTGCTCTCAGAAATCCATAAAGCAATTTAGTTCCTTCACTTTTCATGGCAATCTGTGCTAATTTAGATAATGATAACTAATGATTTGCCACATCAAAAGATGAAAATAAATCCATAAACATTGACCTTATTGATCAACCTTCTTCAATTAAATTAAAAGCAGCATTAATCAACTCCATCAGGGTAGCAATAGGAGAAAGAACATTTTTTCCTAAGGTTGTTTGAGAAGGGAGTGGAGAAACCACCTTTTGAAATGTGATGTAAAATACAGTGGACTTGGGCACAAAAAAACTATAGTAATTGATAATACAGAAGTCTGAGCAATCCAGTGCATTTCCTTGGCACAAACCTGAAAATTGCAATCATTTCCCACTGCTACAATAATCCTGGCATATCTCCATACTGCGGTAATTGCCCTACTCTTAAGTGATAAATTAAGAAGATTAACTATTGAACTAACTACCAAAAGTGTACCCAATTTAAGAAATTCCAGCTCTCTATTATCAATTCTTTATCCAAATTAAAATAAAATATCTATCTGCACTTTAACTGGTAATAAAACATTAGAGGAAACTAAAAAATTCAACATTTGTCACAGAGTTGAATAAGAGTCAACTAATAATTATGAAGCCAAGACAGCATTTTCTCATGGATGGGTGATCCAATATACTAGAATGAACTTGCAGCTCTGTTGACAATGACAGAAATACTGCAATGAATCCCCTCTCAGCAGGATGCTGGCATTTGAAGGATTAATGGAACAAGGAATCACAAAGGTTATGTAAAGCTTAAAAGGCCAGGAAGGAGAAAAATCTAATTAGAAAATTATATAGAAAGGTTTAATTCAAATTATATGCTCAGAAATGGACTAGGACCTGGGTGAGTCAAATTTCATCATCATTTCAGTCCCCAAAGTTACTTGTGAATGGTCTTAAAGGGCTCAAGAATGCCTTTGACATACTTCTAAACCTTCCTGGGGTGGATGTGATATTTTTAGCAAGTGTGAATCAAGACTTGCAACCCTTTGTTCACCATCTCCTCCTATCAGCATTTCTGTGTCAACATCAAGGAGGTTTCGAGTGCTACTGAAAAGGGAACTGTTGCCTCATTCTAAAAACTGTTCCAGATAATTGCTGAAAACCCAAGGAAAGTGACACTGAATAATCACTTTATCATGCAGCTTAATGAGGTTTCTTCTGAAACTCGATCAAATTAATACTTTGTTAAGACATGAAGTACTATTTCTTTCTTTCTTCTATTTAATTTTTAAAACTTCTCCAAATTAATTTAAAAAAAAAGACTCAGAAACTTAAAAATATTTGCAAGTGGTTTGGAGTTCTTTTTTAATTCCAAAGAAATGTATCCTTATTTTTCTGATCAAAGTATAGGTAAAGGTTGTGGAAAAAATCATTGACAGCATCACTTTCCCTCTCAGAATCTATGAAAAGGTTTTTTAACCTCAGGATGCTTATTCCAACTGGTGCAACTTGTCAAAATAGTGACTAAATAATCCAGGTCTGAATGCATTCACATTTGTCTAAAGTCCTATGGTATTTTCAGTACGCACACTTATTGTCATGTTATTGAGACTCTATTGTATATGAGGTTTAATATTAAAACATTGGGGGTTGGGTGACAAGCAAGTCATATAGAAATACAGAACTCATAGTCTGGACTTGCCATGATGCCGGCGAAGACAGATGAGATCCACATAAACAAGTTAAATAGGGTATTTTTAGACAGGGTAGTCAAGCGAACTTCTTCGCTGAAGTGACATGGAATCTGAATGGCGAGAAGGAATGATCCACCCAAACATATAGGAAAAGCACATTTCACACAGAAATAACAGCAAGTTCCATGTCACCTTTGAAGAACAGGAAGGTTAATGAGGTCAGAGGGTAGTGATTCTGAGGAGCAGAGCGGGAGTACATGGGGTCTGAGATTTGGGCTTCTCAAAGATCATGTAAAGACTTCCAAGCAGCAGGAAAGGAATTTGGATTTTTCCTTCAAGTGTGTTTGGGCATCACTGGACTTTTGTGGGGGCGGAGGAGGGGCAGTCAAGGAAGGGCTGTGTATGATGTGCTTCCTTTTTAAGGATATTTCTGGCTGTGTTTCTGTATGAAGAATAAATTGATGTGAGCCAAGGAGTGGAAGCAGGGAGATCAGTCAGGGGGTATAGTTGTTGTCGAGGTAAGAAATAATACTGGCTTACAGGGGTTGATAGAATCAGTGAGTTGTCAAACTTGAGACTTATTTTGAAGGCAGAACAGATGAATCTTGCTGATGGATAATATTAAAAATCTAAGTCCTATTAGTCTTGTCTGTTTTCAAAACCTTAGCATAACTGTTCTGAGGACAGGAGTGATGTCACATGTTTCTTATTACACGACCTGCTGCAAAGGACAGAGTTGATATGGAAAAAATACCAATATTCCCCCTAATTTTCCTAAGGCTAGTACTTTAAGCAGTGTGTACTCCCTTACATTAAAATGGGGTGTGTGCATGTGTGTGTGTGTGTGTTAAGTTCACTTCAGTCATGTCCAACTCTTTACAACCTTGTGGACCATAGCCCTCCAAGTTCCTCTGTCCAGGGATTCTCCAGGCAAGAATACTGGAGTGTGCAGCCATGCACTCCTCCAGGGGATCTTCCCGACGGCAGGGATTGAAACAGCGTCTCTTAATGTCTCCTGCCTTGGCAGGTGGGTCTTTACCACTAGTGCCTCCTGGGAAGCCCATCAAAGTGGGGTACATTTCCTTATTTACCATTTGAATCTGAATATTTCCTAGAAATATTTGAAACATGAAAGGGAGGTCAATCTCTACCAAGCAAATCACACAAATTTGCTTTCAATGTTCAGACTTTTTCCTTTCTTTAAATGTCACTGAGAACACCAACCAAATATTTCACCAGTAATATTTTGGGTAGTTTGAAGCTGCAAATACTCATGAAACAGGATAATTTAATAAAAACTGTAAAAATGCAGTTAAAATGGAAATATTTTCTTGTCTTTTTGACGAGTAGAGGATTTTTTCTTAATTGTGAAAACCTAGTGGATGAAACCCAATGAGATCTACTGTATAGAGATTATATTCAGAATAAGATATAATCAAATGACTTATTTCCTCTATGATATATGTCTCCATGACATTTCCCTCTGAGCTGTAAAAGCCTTAGCCTGAGTTGAGTTCTGGAACTAAGGTGACTTACATGTTCTATAAGTTCCTTTCAACTATTTTGTCAAAGATTTCCCTGATATACTTTGTGTCACAAAAAGTTCTATTCTCTAACTTTGATTAAGGGGGATATTTCAGTTTCAAATGAAAAACTTCCCAGAGGTTTCTGAATCATAGCTTACTTTCCAATCTGAATATATTTCTTATTTTTACCCTATCTAAAGAAGTTGATTAATCTGGCAACGGAAAAGTCAATGTTTGATTGTTTTCACTAGCTTCAGACTTCTTTTCATGGCATAGAGTTTAATGTAAGACTCAAATAACTATAAGAAAAAAATTAATCTATTATTTTAGTCCTTTCATATAAACAATTCATGGTAATTTTTTTAATTATGGGAATTGAACAGTGTTAGGAAAGATTCTATTTTTCCTATCAATAGACAAAAGGGGTTTGGCAGAAACAGGCATTGAGCACATAAATATAATATAAGGGTCATATTCACTACACAGAAGTCCAAAGGCTCACTGAAGCAAGAATAAGTCTGGCTTTTCACCACTTACCCCAGCTAGGTACCCTTTCTATTAACCAGGAATCCTGAATAATAACATCAGCAGTGCCACAACCCCAGAGATTTCATTTATGGGCTTTTGATTTCAGAGCCTACATCTGGAGAACAGCGATAACAAATACCTGCCTCATGGTGTTGACATAAGGTCTTGAAAGTATTGTGAATGAACCACCAAATGGAGCCGGCACTCAGGGAAAGCTGGGCTAATGGACATTTAATCTCCCTGATTTCCATCTGGGGTCCATGAGGTTGGAGGGAAGCTTCCCTAGCTCCAGGGACACAGCACATGCTTCAGCTAGCTCAGCGATACCACTGGCCAAAGTGATATTGTCAGGACATCCTCTGAGACATCTAAACCATCTTAAAATGTTTTCCTGAGATAGATGGGGCAAAGACTGTCTTTTTTCTCCAACTGGAAACAAAGGAGAAAGCAGATAGCTCTAGAGTTGCCAACCACGATCTGAAAACCATGTGAGCATTTAGCCTTAATATAAAGTCAGTATCTGAAAAGGCAGAGAATTAAAAGAGAAAGAAAGAACTCCTTGAGTGACATTTTGGTATCCTGGATCAAGGCTCACCTGAAGTAAGTGAGATCAATGGTCTTTTCTGTTGCAAGTGTCAGTGACTGGGATCTTATTGATCAGGACAATTTCAATCAGATTTGCTGTGGTTTTTAAAACTTCTGGAAAATGTGCTCAGGGCATGAAACTGCTCCCCACTTACACCAGACCACCATCGCCAGATAACCACTGATTTGATTCCTGGGCCAGAGGCAAAGTTTCTCTTTAGCTTAAGTAAGAATGTGTGCTAGCTCTAAACCTAGAGTCTTTTGGACTCTAGGTTCTAAATCTAGGCTGTAAATAACCTGGTTGTTGTTCAGTTGCTCAATCATATCCGACTCTTTCCGACCCCAAGGACTGAAGCATACCAGGCTTCCCTGTCCTTCAACATCTCCCAGAGCTTCTCAAACTCATGTCCATTGAGTCAGTGATGTCATCCAGCCATTCAACTTCTGTCATCCCCTTCTCCTCCTGCCTTCAACCTTTCCCAGCATCAGGGTCTTCTCCAATGAGTCGACACTTTGCATCAGGTGGCCAGAGTATTGGAACTTCAGCCTCAGCGTGAGTCCCTCCAATGAATATTCAGGACTGATTTCTTTTAGGATTGACTGGTTGGATCTCCTTGCAGTCCAAGGGACTCTCAAGAGTCTTCTCCAACACCACAGTGCAAAAACATCAATTCTTCAGTGCTCAGCCATCTTTATGGTCCAACTCTCACATCCATACGTGACTACTGGAAAAACCATAGCCTTGACTAGATGGGCTTTTGTTGGCAAAGTAATGTCTCTGCTTTTTATATGCTGTGTAGGTTTGTCAGCTTATCTTCCAAGAGCAAGTGTCTTTTAATTTCATGGCTGCAGTCACCATCTAGAGTGATATTGGAGCCCAAGAAAATAAAATCTGTCATTGTTTCCACTTTTTCCTCATTTATTTGCCATGAATTTATGGGACTGGATGCCATGATCTTAGTTTTCTGAATGTTGAGTTTTAAGCCAGCTTTTTCACTCTCCTCTTTCACCTTCATCAAGAGGTTCTTTAGTTCCTCTTCATTTTCTGCCATAAGGGATAATAAATAATGTGGAGCCTCATTATATATTGGTATCTGTGTTTTCATTGTCATTCTAATCAACAACCTTGTATCTTATTTTTGAGCTTAGCTATGCCTTACATTTTGTTACAGCATCGTCCTTTTTGGTTTTGTTTTAACCCTAGGGGTCTGCTGGGATCTGCCACACAGGCTGACAATGCTTAATGAGACTTCCTCAGATAAGACTGACTGCAAAGCAATCATTCAGTGTGTTAGAGCAGGTAACTGACCTCACTCCCACACATTCCTGTAGACCTGAAGCCATCAGAGTGGTTATAACCAATTATGAAACCTCTTCTCTCCTGGCAACAACTAACCTCATCCTCTGAATTTGAACTGCAAACGGTTTTAGATGTTTGCCAGTTCAACTTCCCTCTGTTAAGAACGTCACACAAAGCAGCGTCCCGCAAGCTTTAACACACATACAAATCCCCCGCAGAGCTTGCCAAAGTGCAAATTCTGGCCCAAGATGTTGCATTTCCCCCAGGATCCCACGCACTCTGAGTAGTAGGATTTGTAGTATGAGGTATTGCAGTTTGCCTTCCCCTCACTGATGCTCATTAAGAACTTGGACTTCCTGTTACAGTTGGTGGAGATTTCCCTGGGTGCTATCTGAGCAGTGGATAGCCCCATGCCTTATCTGTAAATACTAAGAATGTAGTTACAGTACAAAGCTGCAATGCAGGAGACCCCGGTTCGATTTCTCAATTGAGAAAATCTCCTGGAGAAGGGACAGGCTACTCACTCCAGTATTCTTGGGCTTCCCTGGTGGCTCAGTAAAAAAAACTCTACCTGTGGGAGACCTGGTTTCGATTCCTGGGTTGGGAAGATCCCCTGGAGGCAGACATGGCAGCCACTCCAGTATTCTTGCCTAGAGAATCCCCACGGACAGAGGAGCCTGGCAGGCTACAGTCCATGGGGTCACAGAGAGTTGGACACAACTGAGCGACTAAGCACAGCTCCGCACAAGGCATGCATCCATAGTGACCAGTCCTAAAGGGCCTAGGAGCCAACAGCTGTATGTAGGAGGCAACAGATTCCGAAAAGAGGCCCTCACAGCTGAGTAACAGCCAGGGTCCAAGGACCCCGCAGCCCCTTGCCCAGAGATCTACACTGTAATCCAGAAAATGTCTCATTAACCCTCTTAGATTACGTTAGCACAATTCTCATTTTCATCTATCTTCTCTGCATTCATTATATTTCACTTTTACACAACTTTGAAATTTCTGAATTCTAAGAATATAAAATGCTAAAAGCAACAGGCTTATTTACTAATTGATGAGGACATTGAGAGGGCTAAGGCAACTGCCAACATATAAGAATTATAGTTGATTAGAGAATAAAGAACATTTCACTAAAGACTATACTTTTAAAAATTAAATAATTCAAACACTCTATTTTAATAGCATCTTTCTGTTTTCTCAAAACACTTTATTAACTGGCCTAACCTTCATTTTCATAACACCTGAGTGAGGTTAGAACCTACTACCAGATGTTGTCAAATATTACAAATCTAATTTTATCTTTAAAAACACACATATTACTCTATTATTAGGGAGGAAAGGAGGCACTCTATGTTTTTCCCTTACCCATCACCTCCAAAAAACTGTCTGTGTCTATCTGTCTGTCTTTCTCTCTCTCTCACACACACACAAATTCAGAGGTAAACCAGGAGGCTGCAATATGTCAAACTGGATCCATTTCATACTACAGCTGTGATTCACAGTCAAAATAATACAAGTAGTACAACCCAGCTATACTGTGAAAATAACTTCTCTCAAAACAGGCTCTATGAAAACATTTCAGAGAGAATTTCACATACCTCCTTGAAACGGCTATTTTTAATGGTTTCATAGGACAGGTTACACATAAAAAGGAATGAGGACATCACTTAATAACACTACTAATTATATACACTTTACATATATCATCACATTTAATCTGCACAACAATTTTTCCAGATGACACTAGAGATTAAAAAAAAAAAAAAAAAAGACAGCTTCCTTCAAAGTCACAGCGTTATCTAAGAAGCAGTACTGAGACTTGAATGCAGGTCTGACTGATTCACACTCTGAGTTCTCCAAAGCTTTGTCTATATAACCACTAGATCAGTGTTTCTCAAATTTCAAATTTTCAACGTGCAAATGGATCACCTAGGGAGTTTGTTAAGATGAAGATTCTGATCCAGAATATCTGATGAGGGGTCTGAGAGTGTGCATTTCTAACAAGCTTCCAAGCAATGTTGATATTGGTGGTCGAGACCATATTTTGAATAGCAAGACACTTTGACAGTGTTTCTTAAAGTGTGGTCCCTGGGCTGACAGAATCAGCGTCACCTGGGACTTTGTCAGAGGTGCGGCAGGATCCCAGCAGTCTGTGACTTAATAAGCCCCTTGCAGACCGTGATGGTTTGAGAACCAAATGTGAATATCCAACATTTCCACAGATGTAAGCAATCTAACTCTATCCAGTCTGGCAGGAGTTGTGGCTGAGTAGACATGATTCCTTCTTGTTTTTCTAGGTCACACTTTCTGATTTACCTGAAAATTTTCACCACAGCGTTGGTTAAAAAGTAGCCTGGCCAGGGAAAAGCTCTGACTGTGAAGGTGACCTTGGTCCATTGCAATATCGTGGGACGTCACTAGAGTCTGCAGTGCGTGAGCCCCCAGAGAGGTCATGGCAGGGACACAGACACTTACCTCATTGGGTGAGGATCTTTAAATTGGGTGGGGATCTTTCTTTCTCAAAGCTGCCTTTCCACCTTTGCCCAAACCATTTTTCCCTATTTCACTTTGCTTTGCAAAACAAAGACTTAATCTCACATTCTCATTCTAAACAGTGACTAAGAAGTAAGCGTTTTCCCTTAATTGGAGAAGAAACATGTCAAATAATTAACAATCATGAAAAGATAGTTATCTTAGATCTCCAGGTGGGATAAGCAGAGGAAAATTATGGTGCTTGGAAGACTCAGATAAGTGGAAATGAGAGATTTTAATTGGATTAACTTAAATGAAAATAAACAAATTTCAGCCAACACATTTGTAATAATAGTGATAATATAATTGTGCCTGTTGCATGCTAAGTCGCTTCAGTCATGTTCAACTCTTTGCGACCCTATGGACTGTAGCCCGCCAGGCTCCTCTGTTCATGAGATTCTCCAGGCAAGAATACTGCAGTGGGTTGCCATGGCCTCCTCCAGGGGATCTTCCTGACCCAGGGATTGAACCCGTGTCTCCTGTGTCTCCTGCATTGCATCTTTACATCCCTATGAGAACTTGCTAATTCCACCCTAGCTATTCCTCAAACTTTCCCAACTCCTACAGATGAAAATCAGTTACAGCCTGATTGATCTTATAGTCAAGCATTGTTGCCACTCCGCACAGCCAGGTAACAGGACTTCCTTGGAGAATCAAAGTTGGGATGGAAGAAACAAGTTTCTTTGATCTGTACTTACAAGGGCAAAGTTACAAACTCAAACATAGAAAGACATGAGCGGATCTCAGAGAGTCTTATAAGCCACGCTATTCTATGACATATCAGAAGGCAGGAGAAATTTAAGAGAAACACTTAAATGTCTAGCTTGTCAAATTAAAGACACTGCAAGAAACAGTAATTAAGTTTGGAAAACTTGAACTCAAGAGCCCATCTCTCCCCAGTCGAGTGTTATATCTGTTTTGTCACAGGGGTCCCCAACTTCTGGGCCACTGACCAGTACCTTCTGCCAGATCAGCAGTGACATGAGGTTAGGAAGAAAGTGAAAGTCGCTCAGTCATGTCAGACTCTGTGACCCCATAGACTTAGTCCATGGAATTCTCCAGGCCAGAATACGGGAGTGAGTAGCCTTTCCCTTCTCCAGGGGATCTTCCCAACCCAGATTCTTTACCAGCTGGGCTACCAGGGAAGCCCAAGAATACTGGAGTAGGTAGCCTATCCCTTCTCCAGCGGATCTTCCCGACCCAGGAATCGAACCGGGGTCTCTTGTGTCTTAGGCAGATTCTTTACCAACTGAGCTATGATAAAGTGCACAATAAATGCAATGTGAATGAATCATCCCAAAGCCATCCCCCCACCCTTGGTCCATGGAAAAATTGTCTTCCATGAAATCGACCCCAGGGGCCAAAAAGATTGGGGAGCACTGTTCTGTGGGATCACACTTGGTCCTCTAGTCGTTCCTGAGCATCCTGAGATGCAGAGTTAGTAGGTATCTGGCGGGGACAGAGCAGCACAGAGATCTCCATGTTGCTCCAGATTCCGAAGAGATCGGCCCTATAAAGCTTTGAGGAAAAGAAATTGCCTCTTCTACGATTTTCAGGCACACACATCAGTTCATTGTAACAGATGCACTCTCTGGAAACAATGAGACGTACAATCAAAATAGAAGGCCAACCGAAGCAGAGTGTACTGTGCAGAACAAAGCCATATATCTGCATTCTCTCCCTGAAGTCGTCATTAGAGCGACGAGCCCCGGATCTGCGAGGGACTTCCATTCGGGCTTGCTTAGTTACCAGGCTACATTCACTTCAAGCTATCCAATTGGTTCCAACAACTTTAATGATTCTAACAAAGATGAAGATATTAAACATAGCTCATTATTAGTCAGAAGTCTGCCATGTTCCCTGCTGTATAATTAACTCCTTTCATTCAACACATTTAAAATAGCATCAATGAGGAATATTTAATTACCTCCTTCCAGAAGAAGGTCCTGACTCAGATTCAGTAGCCAGTTTCACAATGCGGTCCAATATAAATTGCTCTTAAAATAATGTTTCTGCTGACTATAGGGGCAGCTTAAGCCCAAGAAATTTAAATCTGAAGAAAAGAAATTTTATGACAGAACTGAAAGAAACACATCTTCTTTAGTCTGCCACTTTCTTTTTATTTTTTTACAAAATAGGTGAAGCATTATTACTGGCACTATGTTTTCCCAAGGAATTTATAATATGTGGCCCATGAAACAAGAAATAAAACCGTAGTGATAGGGAGAAAGTGATGGATAAATAATTTGTGGTCAAGATGTATCAAATCTATAGGGAAATATATAAGATACAGGTTTCTTCACCAGTTTGACCTTGACATTGCTCATAATCCAGCCACTATACTGTGAGAACATGGGGATGGAAATCACAAGAGTGACAACTAAGATAATGCTCAATTATGCCTCCAAGGCAGAAGGGGACAGAGCGCAGGTGATGCAATTAGGCGTCCTTGTTTCCAGTGCATGCAATCTTACTCAGTGAATACGGCACCTGCTGTATATAGCCTTACACTGTTTATTACCGTAGCCTTTGGGGAAACACTGCTGAGACCTAAATCTGAAAAGAAAGGATGGCTAGTCTAAATGAAGATGTCGACAGACCACACCACTTGTTTGCCATTCTAAACGCAAGGACATTTTGTGATTATTTCCTCCAAAGGACAGAATTACTTATAACTCTTTTTTCTCCTTATCATCACCATAATCATCACGGTCACCCAACCTGTACAGAGTTCAACCATGGGCAGCCCAATATATTTGATATTATAGTGGAGAGTTGGCTGAGGTCACCCTGTGTCCTAATTTTCTCGGGGCATTTATATCTTCTTCTCATTGTCTATAAACTCATACAACTATTGAACAGGTGACTTATTTGTTCTTCCCTAAGGGAGAGCACATGAGCTGACACCTTTGAGGCTTCAGAATTGCAAGAATGGGGAGAAATCATCAGAGTTCATGCATTCTAGCAGCCGTAGTCTGGAAAAGTTATAATTTTCTAATTCCTAGACTCTGCCCCACCCCACTCAAGATTCCTTGAGTTATTTTTGGAAACCTTTTCCTCCAGACTTTGCTTTGGTTCTCTGAACTACCCAAAAGCCTTTCTATAAATTTCTAACTTACTGAAGGCAGGCTAATCCAGTTTCTGTTGCTTACAACCAAACAGCCTTAACCGATGCAGATCCGGGATGTATTAGGAGACCTACAGAAGCTGATGACTCCATTGGCTGGAATTGACGAGTGCAAAGAAAGTATAAACAGCATTATAAGGCAGCTAATGCTAAGTGACAGATACCTGAGGACAGGCTGGGGATGTAAGACATGACTACAGGCAGCATAAAGGGTCTTCCTGAACATTTTAGGACTGGTCTTCACTAAATGCAAAAGAGCATCTCAAGGATGGGGGGAGGGGATAGAATCAAATAGTGGAGATAAATATTGGGTTGGCCAAAAAGTCCATTTTTTTTTCTGTAGCATCTTAATATCTCCTTCAGTCCTTAATATTGCCTATCATAATTTATGAGTTAAATAATTTATATTTCCTTTTAGCTTCAGATGGAGAATCAAATATATATACATATATAAAAATATATATATATACACATACACACACATATATTCCCTCTTTTCTAGGATATCTCTTCCTTTATAGGAAGGAATACAAAATATGGCATACACTTTCTCTCAAGATGCCTGTTTTTAAAAGAGGGATATGATCGCCAAGAAATGAAGTAGGGAGAAAGCATAGAGCAAACATAACTCAGCATTTTCTGCCACACCTACTGCAAAGAAGAAAAAAAAAGTCAACTGTCATGTTATTTTCCTCTAAAATTACTTCCTTTAATGTGAGGGAGAAAAAACGAAATAAAACAGTCACCCAATGCAAACGGATCCATTTTTCAGACAAGCTCACACAAGTGCTGCCGTGCCAACAGATCCCTTTTCTTTAAAACAAAAGCCCTTTAGATTGTAGCACAAGAGTACATCCCCTGTAGCTGCAATCAACATTTTGACAGAGAAACAGCACATTTCTCTGTAGCAATTAGAGGAGCACTCAGGTTCCACTGGTTAGCTTTTTTGCCTCCCAGCTTGGGAAGGATGGGGAAGGGAAGCCCTGGGCAACTTGGAAGCTGCATAACTCAATGTTGACCCTTCCTTAATCACAGTCTGGTATGCAGGGCTGGTAGCATTTACAGCTCTTCCTACTTAGAGCGGGATTAAGTCCCAATAGATCCATTGTAAGTTGAAAATATCCTGAGTTGCTCAGTCGCTCAGGGGTGTCAGACTCTTTTTGACCCCATGGACTGTAGCCCACCAGGCTCCTCTGTCCATGGCATTTTTCAGGCAAGAATACTGGAGCAGGTTGCCATTTCCTACTCCAGGGGATCTTCCCAACCCAGGGATCGAACCTGCGTCTCTTGTGGCTGCTGCATTGGCAGGCAGATTCTTTACCACTGTGCCACCTGGGAAGCCCCCATACTACACTTGATCCTAGCCAAAAGGCCGAGAAGTGAAATGCATTTAGTACAGCAAAGCCACCGAGCATCACAGTTTAGCCCGGTCTACCTTAAACATTCCCAGGACACTTAAATTAGCCTACAGGTGGGCAAGTCTTCAGACACAAAGCCTGCTGTGTAATAAGGTGTTGAATTTCTCATGTACCGGGCTGACTACTGGACTGAAAGGGAGAAACAGGACAGCAGTGTAGGCCCACTGTATTTTCATATGGTTAGAAGCGGGTTGGTGCTGACCCTTGTGGCCACGTGGCTGACGGGGAGCTCCGCCGCTTCCGCCCAGCCTCGGGAGAGAGGATCATGCTGTGTATCCCCAGCTTCGAAAAAGGTCAAAATTCCAAGTACAGTTCCTACTTGTTGTCATCACACCGCCTTAAAGTCAAAACTCCCGACTGAACCGATGTTAAGTTGGGAACCATCTGCCTCTCTAGGGCCACACAGTCTTTTCTCCAAATCAAATGACTAACACAGAAACAGATGTGAATTGAGACGGCTCCTCTTTCAACATTTTACATCAGTTTATAGAAATAAAGTTAACATTATTATTGTATGTATCAGTTTCAAAGGAAGTACTCACTACTAGTTCCAAATCACAGCCTCAGACTCTGCTAATTTATGAAGCAAACATTGGAAGAAGCAGAGAACATCATTTGATGTTCTAATCCTTGATTATTCACCACACTAAGATGATAACTTTTGCTGGATTCTGATTGTAGCCTCCTCAGTGTGGCCTTTCTTCTTTATCGTATACTTGGCACTTAGTTGCCAGGATGATTTGTTTTCAGCTATGTAAATACGATTATGTGAAACCCAGAGACCTTTCATGCACAATTTGGCTGTCAGGATCTCTCAGGTCTCATTTTACCCCCTGTCCTTCTGACTCGCTGTATTATAGTTGCCAGCCTCCTTCCTGTTCCTCATATAAGCCAACCGCATTCCTGTTTCAGGGTGATCACACCTGCTACCCCTTCACCTGGAATGTTCTTTCTGTATATGCTTCTGGCTTGTCATCTCACCTCATTCGGTCATCTGCTTCAATATCACTTCCAAAGAGAAGTCTTCTCTGACCAACCCATCCAAAGTAGTATCCCCTCATCTCTATTTTTCTTCACAGCTCTCATCACCACTTGAAAGTACACACTAATTCTCTCTTGGGTTTAACGTCAGCATCCCCTACTAGACTGCCCTTTCATTAAGGCAAAGGCTTGGTGTCATTTCCTGTCCCATCTCCTAGGGCTTTTCAGGCTTCCTAGGACATAGCAGGCATTGAGTTAAAAAAAAAAAAAAGAAAACTATGAATGAATGATGGTGCTATTTTACAATAACATGTTACTTTCAAGTTTACTTTTTAAATTTATTTAGTACCTAAAACAATCCTAGAAGCATAGCCTCTCAGGACCCAAGATGGGCACACAGCATTATTCACATCTGGTTAAAAAAAGAGAGAGAGAAAGTGATACAGCAAGTCAGAGAGACTAATTCAGATCCTCACAGCTGTTAAATTTCCCTGCCAGCATTTGAACTTGAGGATATCTGAAGGTGCCTGAAAGCATCAGGATGTTAGGTCCAGCTAAGACTGGGATTTCTCCCCAGGAGTCATTGCGGATGTTTCTCTAACAATTTCAGCATCAGGAGTGGACAGAGGAGAAAGCTGGAAAAGACCAGAGAGTCTCATTTGTTAGAAAAAGGCATATCTCCTCTGCCCCCTCATTGGTTCCCCCTTCTTCATTCTTTATCTGGCCACAAACTAGGGCCTGAGGACTCGTTATCCCAGCCTTCTGAGGCCTCTCTCCAATGATGGGGAGAAGGACTCCACCCACTACATCATCTTAATCAGCAACTTAGAAAACAGTGTCACATAAAAACAGCAGCAGACCTGAAAAAGTGCAGTCATTGCAATAGCGCTGCTAACTAACCATCCGGGCTCCACTTTTGCATAATTAAGGTGGTTTACGACAGGCATCTGTGGCATTTAAAACAGGAAGAGGGGAAGCAGCAGAACACACCACACCAGGAGCCCTACAGACACTGAAAGGAGAGGAGAGGAATAAGGCGAAATCCAGAGAGAACAGTCTCTCCTCTCTCTCTCTCTTTTTTGTTTGCTAGAGTCTCTTTTTCCCCCACTGTCTTTTTTTATTCTTTCCGCTACTGCAAAAAAAAAAAAAAAGAGTAGCCAAGGGGATAATTTAGCAACCAAGCTTTTGCAAAGGTAGCTGCTGTGTGCCTAAATTACCAGAGAAATGCTTTCAATTGCTCCCCTTTAGAATGAAAGCACTGCGTGGTATTTTCCCAGGATTGGAGCTTTGCACACACAGGGGGTGCCAGGGAGTGCTGGGAAAGGAGGATGGGGATGAGAGAAAGATGGCTAGTAAGAATAAAACTCTACTTTATCTACTTTGAGATATGCAACGTTAGAGAACAGAAAAAGGGCGGGCCATCACATACCTAAGGAAGGCACCCCACTCAGTAGCTCTCAAGAAAATCTCCTGGCAAAACAAATCACTCTTCTGGTCAACAAACACTTAGAGGTCCCCTACTTTTGCCAGACACTGAGCTGGATGTTGTGAACATGGAAACAAATAAAGAAATCAACTCTGTACTCAAAAGGACCCCAGAGTCTATGAAGGAAGAAGTGAAGCGAAGTGAAGTGAAGTGAAGTGAAAGTCAATCAGTCGTATCCAACTCTTTGCGACCCCATGAATGTATAGTCCATGGAATTCTCCAGGCCAGAATACTGGAGAGGGTGGCCTTTCCCTTCTCCAGGAGATCTTCCCAACCCAGGGATTGAACCCAGGTCTCCTGCATTGCAGGCGGATTCTTTACGAGCTGAGCCACCAGGGAAGCCTCCCACATTGTAGACAGACGCTTTACCATCTGAGCCACCAGGGAAGTCCCATCTATGAAGGGAGGAAGCCCAAATAATTAGAAGCCAATGATGGTGAATACCAAGCCAATGATGGTGAATACCAAATGGTGAGAAAAAGCAGGGGAAGGAATGCTTGGGTTTGTTTAGAGAAAGTTTCCTCAAATAGAGCAGGCATTCAAGGAACGTTTCTGAGTGAGAGAATCAATAAACCAATAGATTGATCAACTCATGTTTAAGGGAGGAACCACAGGAGCCCGGTCGTCAAGGGAAGTTCACAAGAAACTCAGAAAAGGAAAGAGCATATACAAAGATGTGTAAGCCGGACCTTAAAGGGCCAGGAAGAGCTGGCTGTGAGCTCTTCCCGGATGCAGACTGGTGAGTGGTAGGAAATGAGGCTGGTAAATCCAAGTCCATGGCAGCTTCTAAGTGGAAATCTGGTCTGACCAAGGCAACAAAGAAAATGAAAATAAAGGCAAGCAAACCAGCTAGAACCTTTGCATTACAGCAGAGGCGAAAGAGGCCATAAGCCCAGGGTTTGAGGTCTCCTTCAGCAAGGCTGCTCTGAGATCTGGTGATTCTTGTATCCTGAACATGGGCCACCCATGCGGAGCAAACACAGTTGAAAACAGCCATGCAGGTAAGTAACAGCACCAAAACCATGTGTCACCATAAAGCACACGCGTGCTGTCCCATCTAAGCAGCACACCGCCTTTTCTGGGGAAGGAAAGGAGGCTGAGCATCTGTTTGAATCAAATGCTGTCAAAAAATCTCAACAATGACAGGAGCAAAGCAGTTAAACTGTGCAGTACTTTCACACACATACACACACACACACACACAGAAAAAGCCTTAAAAAAACAGAAGAAAACCTTCTCAGTGGCGGTTTTTATACCTTGGAAAAAGGGACACAATTCTTTGATGTGCCTCAATAGAGAACAAGACAAAAGACCAGTACTTTGATATTGTAAAAATTATTCTTGCAAATGCACGGAAATCATAGATTTTAGCACCTCCTCCTAAATCATGAGGGAGGCAGAGAATTAAAGGTGATGGCCCTGAACATCACCATGGGTTTTCCAGATTCAGATCCAGGGCTGCCTATATAAAGAAAGCGTTGATACCATTCCTGAAGTCAAAATTTGGAGAGCACTGGTTGTAACAGTGAGATGATAGAAAGCTGAAGAGAGACTTTTCAAGCTTGGCAGACCCGGATTGCTGTAGATCTCAGTCTAATAACAGCCAAACAAGGAGCTCTGAATCCCAGCAGTTCTCTCCTGTTCTATAGGTAAATTCCATCCAAGCAGGGGCCAGATGGTCCTTTTGTTCTAGGCAAGTCTGTGGAGAGGTCAGGAAGACAAACAACCCACATACTCTGTGCATAAGTGTGGAGCCATGGTTCCATGTATTTTCAATGCATATTTATAGGCCAGGATGATACAGAGAAATCTCATTTCCATGTCCTCATATAGACAAAATATTTGCTAATATGCGCTTATTCCAGCACATTCTAAGCTTCCACAGAAAACACACTATCAAGCTTTCAATATCTGTGACATTCACAGTATCTATGATATCTCAGTAAAATGCATCTTTAAAAAGAACAACCAGCCAGCCACACCAGTTAGAGTAAAACTGAGCATCTGCTTTTGGGAAAAGACCAAAACCCCAACTTGTTTAGCCCAAAGTGAAAGTTAATTCTCTGAAGGAATCATCACTTGAGCCACTGAATTGCTTCTGCATGTGATTTATCTGAAGATGGAAGGGGATGTACACAACCATGTGGTGTATTTCACATTCTATTTGTTTCACTTCACTCTAACTTAGTGACCAAGCATGGGTTTCTTAATCTTTCTGGGAAAGATCACACAGGAAGGTAAAACATCCATTTAACTGGAAAAACAGAAAGCACCACATCAAGGTACATAAGTTGCTAAGGCACTGAGGCTCCTTCTCTTCTCTGTGCTTCCTGCTCTGGAGAGAACACTTGACGTTCCTGCTTTAGCTCTTTCTGTGGGGATGGACCACACACTCACTGCTGCTCCTGATGTCATCCCATGGGCCAGTGTCACCTTTGTTGCTGGCTTCATGGACATCCAGCAAGCCAACATCAGCCCAAACAACCCCCAATTCAGTAGCTGCCTAAAACCAAGGGCCTGCCAACCCCCCACCCCCCTTTACGGTTATTTCAGAAAACAAGAGATACATATAATCCAAGTCTCCTGAATGAATGAAGCATCCATTGTGCAGCCTTCTGGGTGTACAACCTTGGTGTTTTCTTCCTTTTTTGCTTCTCTTAAACCTTACTTTGAACCAATCACCACATCCTAGTGACTGAATCAATCACCACATCCTAGTGACTCTTGGAAATGTAAGTCATATCCTTCCACCGCTGCAGCTCCTTTCTGACCATCAGACTTGTGCCATCTCCCGCCTGGACTAGCAGGATAACTGCCTTGCTAGGCTTTACACCGCCAAATTCTGACACAACATCTCCATTTCAATTTACTAGAAGCTCCTTTGATCATGTTAACTCAACGCTTAAAACCATTGATCACTCTCCATTATCCAGAGGATAGCATTCAACCTGGCCCTTCAAAGTTCAACTTCTGATCTTCCCAGATTTATCTCCCACTAAGTAAGCAGTTCTGGACAAGGAAATGGCAGCCCACTCCAGTATTCTTGCCTGGAGGATTTCATGGACAGAGGAGCTTGGAGAGCTACAGCCCATGGGGTCACAAAGAGTCAGACACAACTGAGAGACTCACACACATACACACACACACACACATGCACGCACGCAAGTAAGCAGTTCTCAGACAGATCTCATACCTTCTCATCTCTATGTTCTTACCTAAGCAGGGCTCAGCAAACCACAACCAAATCCTAGCCGCCAACTGTTTTGGCGAATAAAGTTTTATTGAAACACAGGCTCACCCACTTGTTTATGTATTATTTATGGCCGTTTCATGTCACAACAGTTGAGTAGTAAAGATAGAGGCCATATGGCTTGCTAATCCCAGGGCTGGCTTCATGGGTTTGCTACCTAAACTACTGTAACACCGGGCGTTACATAATCTGTACTTGGTTTAATGTTCTCCTGTCGCCATCTTGAAATCCTTAATAATAATTTTGTCTTTGAGTGTGTGTTTTTAAAAATGAAGTCTAATGAGACAAGCATGTGTGCATACTGTATCTTTGTTTGCTCTTGCACACACTTGTCTCATTAGACTTCATTTTAAAAACACACACTCAAGGACAAAACTATTATTAAGGATTTCAAGATGGGGATCAGTTCAGTCGCTCAGTCGTGTCTGACTCTTTGAGACCCCATGAATCACAGCACACCAGGCCTCCTTGTCCATCACCAACTCCCGGAGTTCACTCAGACTAACGTCCATCGAGTCAGTGATGCCATCCAGCCATCTCATTCTGATGGGGATAGGAGAACATTAAACCAAGTACAGATTATGTAACGCCCGGTGTTACAGTAGTTTAGGTAGCAATGGCCCCTAAAAGCAGGGAGCTTCCCTCGTGCTCAGTGGTATTCCACTTGCCAATGAAGGGGACACAGGTTCAATCCCTGATTCGAGAAAATTTCCCTGGAGAAGGAAATGGCAACCCAGTGTTCTTGCTTTGGAAATTTCATGGAAAGGAGGCTGCTGGGCTACAGTCTATGGGGTCACAAAGAGCTGGACATGACTTAGTGACTGAACGCATGCAGACTGAACGCATGAGGACAGGAGTCCGGTAGGCAGACCTGTGGTGCACAATGCAAGTTCAAGGAGACGCAAATCGACTGCAAAGTAAAAGTGTAACATCCACCACTAGCGGTCCTCAGAGGCCACATTTTCACTTGGAAACAAAACTTGATTCAAACATATTAAAAAACAAAACGAGAAAATTTCCCTGGAGAAGGAAATGGCAACCCAGTGTTCTTGCTTTGGAAATTTCATGGAAAGGAGGCTGCTGGGCTACAGTCTATGGGGTCACAAAGAGCTGGACATGACTTAGTGACTGAACGCATGCAGACTGAACGCATGAGGACAGGAGTCCGGTAGGCAGACCTGTGGTGCACAATGCAAGTTCAAGGAGACGCAAATCGACTGCAAAGTAAAAGTGTAACATCCACCACTAGCGGTCCTCAGAGGCCACATTTTCACTTGGAAACAAAACTTGATTCAAACATAATAAAAAAAAAAAAAAAAAAAAAACAACTAGCATTCTAACACATACAAATTACCAAGGAATTCTGTCATAATCTTTCTGACTCACACTACTTCCAGGAATTTGCCAAGCACCAAACACGACAATGATGCCAGAGAGGGAAAGGGAAAGATAAACAGCCCATTGCTTCTTTTCTTTTCAGTCCTTTCTTGTGGAGTGAAAGTCACTCAGTCATGTCTGACTCTTTGCAACCCCATGGACTGCAGCCCACCAGGCTCCTCTGTCCATGGGATTCTCCAGGCAAGAACATCGGAATGGGTGGTCATTCACTTTCTCCTGGGGATATTCCTGACCCTGGTTCTCCTGCATTGCACGCAGATTCTTTATCATCTGAGACACCAGGGAAGCCTAACTAGTAAGTCAAAGGCAGGGAATATTCATAGCACGTGTGCATCAAGGGGTGTGATAAAAACAGTTGAGTCAGCCTGTGCTGGGTTTCCACTTTTCTTGTAAGAACAAGATAAGTATTCACTGCGTGAGTTATGAAATGGGAAATGTTTCCTACTTCGGTCATTCTGCATGAAGTAAAAGTTCTTATGCTTGCATTTAAAACTGGCATTGTACAATATAAAGATGGATGGCAACATTCATGTTAATAATTTAAAATTTTAAATTGCCTTTACTTAGAATGGCATTAAATAGCAGGTATAAAAGAGCGTAACAAGTTGAAAGAGTAAAACTATGGAAGGAGGGAAAATGCTTTGTTTTAGTATTTAATGGTACTTTGTTGTTGGTTTTTGTATAAGGAACCACATTTGCATTTTGCATAGTGTCTGCAAATTAAGTAAGCAGCCCTTAAAAAACCTGAAATATTTCGTTTCTTTCCGGAAAATATCTTGCCATTGGTCCTAGTATGATGACCCATACAATAGGCATTCCCACCTCATTTCTGCCCCTAAGAACATACCTTTTCTTCAAGTCCCCACCCAAACATTAGCGCCCCTCAAAATCTTACTATGTTCACCACTGGTACTAAAGAACTTCTCTTATAAGTTGTATCTGTGCATTTCATGTGAGAATCAAGCATGTTTATCTTTGCAGCAGCCACTGTTGTTTCTAACTGGAATAAAGATACTTTTAATTATCTTTACTGATTATTTCTGCCACTAATGTGTAAGCCATTCAAGAAAAACAACCATAAACAAGGGAAAGATATGATAAGAGAAAACAAACTGTGTCCCTGTTTTTAGAAATAAATAAATAAAGCCATTGTAAGTAAAAGCTTTTCTTATCTGGGCATCCATTAACTCATCATTTGGGAAACCATGGTGCTACATGATGCTACAGTCTGCGGCATCCAAATAAATTAATCAGAAGGCCTCTGCTCTCAAGCGTACAGAATCTAATAAGGACCACAAACATGTTCACCCAATAATATAGCATAATACACTATAATAATAGTAATGGTAATACACTACTATTATTATAGTAATACAGAATGTAATGATGATAATAATAATACCTGGGATTAATACAAAAGGGGTACAGGATAAAATGCTGTGGGAATTAATGGGTTTCAACTGGGACAGAGTAGAGAAGACTTCATGAGATGGGGATGATATTGGAACTGAACTGAGAGGGAAGGTGGAATCTGGACCTTAGATGGGCAAAGAGCAGCACAGGTGGAGGGAACTGGACAAGCAGAGGCCTGGGAGTATGGATATGTGTGCTGGTGTGGAAAAGTACTCATCAAACTGGGTACTTCCCCTGGTGATCGCCAGCCACTGCTGCGGGGGTCTTCAAGATGAAAATACCCAATGGCCGTATATATAACACCCTGCGAGGGAAGATCCTATGGCTCCAACTCTCATCTCTCCATTTCTCATCCTCAAAACAAGCAGCTTATGCAGCTCAATTCCAGAAAAATAAATGACCCAATCAAAAAATGGGCCAAAGAACTAAATAGACACTTCTCCAAAGAAGACATACAGATGGCTAACAAACACATGAAAAGATGCTCAACATCACTCATTATCAGAGAAATGCAAATCAAAACCACATGAGGTACCATTTCACACCAGACAGAATGGCTGTGATCCAAAAGTCTACAAGCAATAAATGCTGGAGAGGGTGTGGAGAAAAGGAATCCTCTTACACTGTTCGTGGGAATGCAAACTAGTACAGCCACTATGGAGAACAGTGCGGAGATTCCTTTAAAAACTGGAAATAAAACTGCCTTATGACCCAGCAATCTCATTGCTGGGCATACACACCGAGGAAACCAGAATTGAAAGAGACACGTGTACTCCAATGTTCATTGCAGCACTGTTTATAATAGCCAGGACATGGAAACAACCTAGATGTCCATCAGCAGATGAATGGATAAGAAAGCTGTGGTACATATACACAATGGAGTATTACTCAGCCATTAAAAAGAATACATTTGAGTCAGCTCTAATGAGGTGGATGAAGCTGGAGCCTATTATACAGAGCGAAGTAAGCCAGAGAGAAAAACACCAATACAGTATACTAACGCATATATATGGAATTTAGAAATATGGTAATAATAACCCTCTATGCGAGACAGCAAAAGAGACACAGATGTATAGAACGGACTTTTAGACTCTGTGGGAGAGGAAGAGGGTGGGTGATTTGGGAGAGTGGCATTGAAACATGTATACTAAGAAAAGAATCGCCAGTCTATGCTCGATACAGGATACAGGATGCTTGGGGCTGGTGCATGGGGATGATCCAGAGAGATGATATGGGGTGGGAGGTGGGAGGGGGGTTTAGGATTGGGAACTCATGTACACCCATGGCTGATTCATGTCAATGTATGGCAAAACCAATACAGTATTGTAAAGCAAAATAAAGTAAAAATAAAATTTAAAAATATATATGTAAATAACCAAGGAGCAGAATTGCTTAATCCTACTGTAAATATGTTGGCCTCCCAGGTGGATCAGTGGTAAAGAATTCACCTGCCATTGGTGAGGTACAACAGACTTGAGTTCAATCCTTGGGACAAGAAGATTCGTGGAGAAGATAATGGCAACCCCCTCCAGTATTCTTGCCTGGAAAATTTCATGAAATGGGGAGCCTGGAGGACTAAAGTCCATGAGTTACGATGAGTGAGATATGACTGAATGACTAAACAGGCACAAATACCCTGTAGATATGTGTACTTTTACAAGAGATAAACAAGCTTTTTGAAAGTGTTGGGTCATTTTGTCATCCTATATAAATATATAAGAATTATACTAGTTTTCTATACCTCTGTATTACTTATCCATATTTTTTGTAACATATTCTCCCACAAAACTTAGACAATGTACACATATCAATTATCTTAAAGTTTCTGTGATTCATGAATCTGGGCATGACTAAGTTGGGCTCTCTGAGCCCTGGTCTCTCACAAAGGTACAATCTACCTGTAGGAGAGCAAATGCAGATTATTGTAAACTACATCAAATGGTGACTCCAGTTGCTTCTCCTATTTTGGATGTGATCTAGTTACAAATTGGATTAACCCAAACCCTGGCCATTAGTGTACAGACTCTGATATGTCAAATGACTTGTCAACAGAAGATCATATGAAGGACAGTTACTTTCATCTGGTAGAGAAAGCATTACACAATTTCTTCAGCAATCCTGTCTTATTTTAAGCATTACATTTCCCATATTACATATTTTACTTCTGAAAACTTATGCAGTAGGTTCTATTTCCCACTCTAAACCCAGAGAATATATTAAGAGATCAAAATTTTAAAGAAAATTCAGGAAGAAACCATTGCTTATAATATATGAAAAATGAAAGAAACTGAACTCTGTAAATAACTTAAATTTCAAATTGTCTTTCTTGTCACTGATAATATTAATCATGATTAGCATCTTTTAGGGATTTGAGAACTGTTACTCATGAAAAAGTCTCTATCTTCAGACAAATACTTCCCTTATAGCGGAAATGTTTCTCTACTGAAGAGTGTTTTAAGGGCTTGCTTTATGTCTTTGTTTTTAAGACTGTAGATAAAAGGGTTCAGCATGGGTGTGATCACAGGTACATCACTGAGGCTATTGAAGTTGCCCTGGAGTTTTGTGTGCTAGCAGAGCTAAGATACACCCCAAGGCTTGTACCATAGAATAAAGAGACAGTTGAGAGGTGAGACACACATGTGGAAAATGCTTTATACTTGCCCCTTGTGGATGAAATTTTCAAAATAGAGGATACAATCTTAGAGTAAGAAAAAAGGATACCAGTGAGTGGAACAATAACCAGAATTCCACTTGCAAAATATATCATCAGGTCATTGAGGAAAGTATCAGAACAAGCAAGCTGAACGACCTCATAAAGTTCACAAAAAAAATGATGAATGTCCAACTTTGTGCAAAAAGAGAGTCGCAAAATCATTAAGCCATGTAACAGAGAATCGAGGACACTCACTAACCAGGATGTCAGAAGCAGGAGGTCACAAAACTTAGGGTTCATGATGGTCATGTACTGCAATGGGTGACAGATGGCTGCAAACCGGTCATAAGCCATCACAGTCAAGAGGATGTTGTCTAATATCCCAAAAACCATGAAAAAATACATCTGTACGATGCAGCCTTCATAGGTGATAACTTGACTCTGAGTCTGGATGTTCCACAGCATCTTTGGGATGGTGGTAGAGGTGAAACAGATGTCTGAAAAAGATAGGTTGAAGAGAAAGAAATACATGGGTGTGTGGAGGTGGGAGTCAGTGATAATGGCCAGGATGATGAGAAGGTTCCCAATGAAGGTGACCAGGTACATGAACAGGAAGAGCCAAAAGAGGAGAGGCTGCAATAATACCTCTTCTGAGAGTCCCAGGAGGATAAACTCTAAAATACGAGTTTGGTTTCCTGGTCCCATGTAGCCAGTGAAACTGCAGAAATAGAAACAGGAACAGTGCAAATTTAGCTAAAAGGAGCCATCAAGAAATTAACAGAGAAGGAAGCAAGATGTTCTTCAGTAACTGAAAGTGAAATCGCTCTGTCATGTCCGACTCTTTGCAACCCCATGGACTGCAGCCTACCAGGCTCCTCCGCCCATGGGATTTTCAGGCAAGAGTACTGGAGTAGGGTGCCATTGCCTTCTCCATTGGGTGGTAGCAGTATTATGCATTCATCTTATAGCTCCCTAAATGGCCCCAACAATAATAATATGAATACCCAACTAGATAAATATTTTCAATCTTTATGACCTAAAATTATTCATAGCCTCACACTACCATTTATCCTCACATTACTATTTATCGGTTTAAATAAAAATCAATAAATAATTTTAAATACATATAGTAAAATTGATAGAATTAAAGCAAAACATTTTAAAGCTTTTTTTTTTTTTCAAAATCTAGGGACGTGGGAAAATGTTTTGATAGGTGAAAGTTATTTTTAAAATATTGCTGAAGACAGCAAAAGAGACACAGTTGTATAGAATGGCCTTTTGGACTCTGTGGGAGAGGGAGAGGGTGGGATGGGTTGGCAGAGTGGCAATGTAACATGTGTGATATCAGAAGTGAAACGAATTGCCAATCCAGGTTTGATGCAGGATGCAGGATGCTTGGGACTGATGCACGGGGATAATCCAGAGAGAGGGTGTGGGGCGGGAGGGTGGAGGTGGGGGTCGGGATTGGGAGTTCATGTACACTCATGGTTAATTCATGTCAATGTGTAACAAAACGAATACAGTATTGTAAAGCAAAACAAACTAAAAAATAAAAATTAATTAAAAGATATATATATTTTAAAAGATACAAACTTGTTTAAAAAATACAAATAGACTCATAGATTTAGAGAACAAATTTATGGTTCCAGGAAATGGGGAGGAGGGGGAAGAGACAGATTGGGATTTTGGGACTGACATGTGCACACTGCTGTATTTAAAATAGATAACCAACAGACACCAACTGTATAGCACAGGGAATTCTGCTCAATACTCTGTAATAACCTAAATGAGAACAAATCTTGAAAAAGAGTAGGTACACGTGTATGTATAATTGAATCACTTCACAATACACACAAAACTAACACATTTTTAGCCAACTCCACTCCAATATAAAATATAAATTAAGAATAAATAATACAATTCAAAAAAAATAAAATAAAATATTGCTGAAATGATAGTGAATTCTAGCGATGATTTCAGAAAGAAATTACTTCCGTTCCCCACAATGTTTCCAGAAAGTATAAGCAGTTAGGATACTTCCTAATTCATTCTGTAAAGCCAGCCTTAACTAACATAAAACTAGGTAGACATATTACAGGAAAACTGCAGATCAGTATAACTCACAAATATAGGTACAAAGGTCCTCAACAAAATATTAGCAAATCAAAACAAACAATAGAGGGGGTTTTATACCAAGACCAAGGAGAATTTATTCCAGGTATGCAGGGTGGGTTCAAAATTTGAAAATAAGTGTAATCTATTCCTTCCTTCAATTAACAATAGTGTTAACTTTAAATTTTTTAATAACCTCGTGTTAATTTTTAAAATGCTAAAAAGAAAATCAATTTAATCTACTATGTCAACAAGCTAATGAAGAGAAATCATATCAATTGATGTAGAAAGAGCAGTTGACAAAACCCAAAACACATTCATAATAATAAACCTGTAGTAGACTGAGTATAGGAACTTCCTCTGTTTTGTAGAGAACATGTAACACAAAGCCAACAACTAATACTTGCCTCGGACAAGCAATATCACTACAGTGAATCTCATATTCTTTACCCATAAAATTGGAACAGTGACATCCAATTGTATAACGTTATTGCAAGAAAAGGGCTTCCTGGGTGACCCAGTGGCTGAAGAATCTGCCTGCCAATGCAGGAGATGCAGGAGACATGGGTTCCATCCATTGGTCAAGAAGACTACCTAGAGGAGGCCATGGCAACCCACTCCAGTGTGCTTGCCTGGAGAATACCATGAACAGAAGAACCCAGTGCACTACAGTCCATACAGTTGCAAAGAGTTGGACACGACTGAAGCAACTGAGCACTGCAAGATATAAATAAAACAACTAACATAAATGCCCTTGTATGACTATAATTAATCAGTGAATTTTCAGACATACTGTTTCAATCACTCACAGATATGTTTCCCACCCACAATCCTACCTCCATTTTTCTATTTCCACTCATCATCTATATATGGCTTTGACAGCTTTAATACTCTGTTGCTCACATTGACCTGAGTGATCTTTACACAGAGTGAGCTGATCATGAGCACCATCCACTATAAATCTTGCCCTAACTCCCCTAACTTTGAATTATCAGGACTGGCTTCCCAGGTGGCTCCAGTGGTAAAGAACCCACCTACAAATGCAAGAGACATAAGAGATGCAGGTTCAATCTCTGAGTCAGGAAGATTCCCCTGGAGAAAGGCATGACAACCCATTCCAGTATTCTTGCCTGAGAAATTCCACGGACAGAGAAGCCTGACAAGGTGTCAAACATGACTAAAGCAACTTAGCATGCCCTGGTGGTCCAGTGGCTAAGATTCTGGGCTTCCACTGCAGGGGCATGAGGTTCCATCCCTGGCCAGGGACCTAAGATCTCACATGCCATCCATCCAAAAAAATATTTTTTTTAATTAAAAAAAGAAGAAATTCAATAATGAAAATATAGGGTCTCTATTATCAGTCTGCTGCTTCACTGGCCCAACTCATGCTTTCAGTTTTCTTTCCTGGCCCTCATTATTGGTCCAATATTAAGAACTATTTGCAATTTCCTAAAACACTTTACAATTTAATTAATCTCCACATTTTTCCCATGCCATCTCACATTCTTTCCCCACTGGAAGAATTCAAGTCCAATTTAAAGTTCAGTAAAAGTATGCGCTTGCTTGTGAAGCCTTCACTAATCTCCTCAGAAAAAATCAAATACTTTCACATCCACTGCACCATGATTGCAGCACTGGCTTAGGGTATAACTTTCTTTTCATGTCTCTTACTCCTGTTTAAGCTGCAATCTCCTTGAGAGAAGAAACAATGTTTTCATTGTTTCCTTCAACTCTAGAATACAGCTTGGTGCCTAATATACAGTAATTACTAAATAAAAATTTGTTGAACATCTGAAAGGACAAGTAGTGGAATGAGATTAGATGTATATTTCCATCAGTGAGGGAGAGAAGAAGCAGAGAGGCCAGAGGAAATACTCTGAGAGAGAACCAGCAACCAGAGGAGACAGATTGAAAAAAAAAGTTATTTTAGTGCATATGGAATCTCTATCTGGAATCAGGACCAGTAGCGCCACAAGGCTTTGTATCATCAAGGTTTTACTTGTCTCTGTGGATTACCCCCAAGGTTACTACCAAGAAAAGGAGTCCCTTGTGCTATGCCACACCCCCAACACCTGTGAAAATTCTGTCTCTCACCCAGAAAAATATCAGGTAACAGCCTGAATTCAGTGATCCAGTTTCTCTCTTGGATGATGGCTGGGGTTGGTGGCTCTACACTCAGCAAGGGCAGCAAGATGGACCCACTCTTAAGCTCCTGGAAGACACTGTTGAGTTTTCTCACCATCTGATACTAGTAGAGTAGTCCTAAGGGAATGTAGCAGAAACGTTTACAGTTTCTGTTACTTTAGGGGATGAATTCACAAGAGTTTCAATAATGAGGTGTTCAGTTTGGGGGTTTTTTTTTTCAATCTTCTTCTCTCTGTGAGACCTTGTTCTCTGGAGGAAATAACTATAGAATACATACTTGTGACAGTTTTGAACCTTGGTATATATCTTTGGAACTCATGTGCATTTCTTATCCCATTGGACTCTTCCCTCCCAGGAGGAAGTTACTTTTCTTTAGGTGTGATCTCTAATATGCAGAGTACTCCATGGTTGCCCTATCCATCTCTGAGGAGCATTTCCTTCTCCAAAGATCTAAAGAATAAAGTTGGACATCTCAATGTTGTGGAAAATATCCACTGACAAAATAATGTCCATCCAAATGTCTAGCCAAATATCTACCAGTTAATACATCATTAAAGAAAATTTGGTATATCCATATGATGAAATGTTATCAACAGTAAAAAATAAAGTGCTGATAACACAATGTTCTTCAGTTGCTAAGTTGTGTCTGACTCTGTGACCTCATGGATTGCAGTATGTCAGGCTTCCCTGTCCTTCATTATCTCATGGAGTTTTAGTAACAGTCTGTCCATTAAATTAATGATGCTATCTAACCATCTCATCCTCTAACATCCCCTTCTGTTTTTGCCTCCAATCTTTCCCAGCATCAGGGTCTATTCCAGTGAGTCAGCTCTTCACATCAGGTGGCCACAGTACTGGAGCTTCAGCTTTAGCATCAGTCCTTCCAACGAATATTCAGCGTTTATTTCCTTTAGCATTGACTTGTTTGATCTCCTTGCTGTCCAAAGGACTCAAAAGAGTCTTCTCCAGCATCACAGTTCGAAAGCATCAATTCTTCAGTGCTTAGGATTCTTTATGGTCCAACCCTCACATCCATACGTGACTATTGGAAAAACCATATGTTCCAAAACATGGGCAGATCTCAAATACATCATGTTAAGTGAAAGAAGCCAAAAGCTAACATAATATTGTGTGATTATACTTATATGAAATACCCTGAAGAGGCAGATCCATAGTAACAAAAAGAAAATTAGTTATTTTCAGAGGCTGAAAGAATGTGAAAATTAAAAAGGAAAGCTAGTGTGTACTGAGTTTTCTTCAGGGTGATAAAAATGCTTTGGACTAGATAGACATGAGGTTGAACATTATGAATGTACTGTCACTGGATTGTATACTTTTCAATGCTTAATTTTATGTTTTGTGAAATAAATGGCATCACTCTGTATATAATTCAGAAAATTATTTTGTTTTTCACTCATACTTTCAATATATATCTATATTCTTATAGTTAACTGTAGATCATAGGCTGGAACACTGCAGTATATGGGTCAAATTGAGACCACTGCCGTCCCCTCCCCGCCCCCCCCACCCCCGCCTTTGGTAACATTATCTAAAAGAACATTGATGGGTTATTGGAATCAGACTCTCTAGGTGGGCTTTTGGTTGTTTAAAAGTTAGAACAGAACATAGAGGTCAAGTGATTCAGTGATTTACATCTTGTATGGAAAACATTATTTAATTGCCACTAAAATAAGACGTCATTTTTAGCAGAATCAAAATTATTTAAATGTACCTCCAGTAGATTGAGTTTTCACTTTCTTTTTAATCTGAAAACACTGGACTACTAGAAGCAAAGAGGTGATGAAACTTGGCTGTCTTAACTTTATCTTTAAGGAAGAATTAAAGAAAAGATTCCACCATAATGGGGCTATTTCAAAGAGACATAGGAGCAGTCTTAACTCGAACTTAACTTTATCTTTAAAGTGGACAAGAGTGACTCACTGATAGAATAAAGTCCAGAAATATAGTCTAGCCAAACCTAGGGGTAATAATTTCATCAGAGTTAGAATAGCATGATCTGCAGTTAGAATGTTGTTATTGTTGTTTAGTCGCTAAGACCCCTCTGACTCTGTGACCCCATTGACTACAATCCCTTAGGCTCCTCTGTCCATGAGATTTTCCAGGCAAGAGTACCTCAGTGGGTTGCCACTTCCCCCTCCAGGAGATCTCCACCCGTGGATCAAACCCTAGTCTCCTGCACCTCCTGCACTGGCAGGCAGATTCTCTACCACCGAGCCACCAGGGAACCGTTTTCTCTGGAAACTCCAAATAAGCAAAGGACGTGGCTTCCCAAATGACATATTGGTAAAGAATCCACCCACAAAGCAGGGGATGCAGGAAACTCAAGCTCTAACCCTCAGTCAGTAAGATCCCCTGTAGGAGGAAATGACAACCCCTCCAGTTTTCTTGCCTGAAAAATCCCACAGACAGAGGAGCTTGCTTGCGTATAGTCCATAGGGTCACAAAGAGTCAGGCACGACTGAGCAATTAAGCAGGAGCACATGGATAAAGTAAAGAAGTTGATGTTGCTTCAGAAACCGTTAGAATCATATTTGTATTCTTTCTCTTGCTCTTTCTCCCTTTTTGGTGTTCCAAGATCCCTCCATTTCAAAATCAAAATGCTATTATTTTTATTCCTTCTTACTGAATAAACTTCCCTTTCAAAAAATCCACCAACAATTCATTGAAATATAAGTCATGATACATAGACACATACTTGAATGCCTGTGTTGGGGTGTGTGTGTGTGTGTGTGTGTGTGTGTGTGTGTTACAAATGCTTGGAAGCATTTCAGCAATATCCTGAAACTCCAGTTAATGATGTTCATTTTCTTTAATTCTTTGCAAAAGGAGATGCATCCCAGAGAGATGGATGTAACAGTTCATCACAGATACTTTGCACTCCAGAGATCATATCTAAAAAGAGATGGGCTCTTCTTGGGAGAAAAAAAAGTCTAATGAGATAGAGGAAATATATGGAGATTCATAATTGCTTCCCAAGAGTCAAAATTGGCAAAACAATTTACACATTTTTTTTTCTCCCTTAGTCTCTAAAGAACCAACTCTCTCATGATTTCAGGAGGCAATAAGATATTTAATTAGGCTCTGTGGGAATTAAGAATTGAAGATGAACACTAAAAATGTGAACACTTTCCCTACATTTACATGAGAATACAAGACCAAACTTAGGTGATGAAGAAATACAAATGCGTCTTTCAGAACCAACATGAGAGGCTCCATCTCCCTACACTTTCTGGGTCAGAGATTTTTACTTCATCTATCATCCAAGGAAGAAACTGGATCACTGAAATGAGGACTCCTCTCTGATAATTTCTGGGTGAGCCTCATCTTCACAGGTGTATGTGGATATGATATGGCCTTTTAAATGTAGCAACTTTAAGGACATTAGCAGGGATAAGAAGAAAAGTTTGACCCACAATCCTAAAAACTGCAGTTCAGTTCAGTTCACTCTCTCAGTCGTGTCCGACTCTTTGCAACCCCATAAACTGCAGCACACCAGGCCTCCCTGTCTATCACCAACTCTCAGAGTTTACTCAAACCCATGTCCATCGAGTCGGTGATGCCATCCAACCATCTCATCCTCTGTCATCCCCTTCTCCTCCTGCCCTCAATCTTTCCCAGCATCACAATCTTTTCAAATGAGTTAGCTCTTCGCATCAGATGCCCAAACTATTGGAGTTTCAATAGGAGTTTCAACATCAGTCCCTCCAATGAACACCCAGGACTGATTTCCTTTAGGATGGACTGGTTGGATCTCCTTGCAGTCCAAGGGCTCTCAAGAGTTTTCTCCAACATCACAGTTCAAAAGCATCAATTCTTTAGTGCTCAGCTTTCTTTATAGTCCAACTCTTATTATACATGAACAAATGAGAACAATTCCAAGGATGGAGCACTCCAAAAATCTTCAACATTGGGAGCTTGAAGGGTCTAAACCTGTATGCCTCTGAAATGTCAGTGCTGGTTTCACAAAGTCAGATGAACAGGAGTACAAACGAGATGATTCCATGGGATCCTGAGATAAGATTAGTTACCCTAAAATAAGTTCAATTGTATAATTTTTATTTAGATTCCTCAAAACTTCACTCAGTAGCACAATCTCTATGTCTATCCAGGTTGCTGCAAATGGCATTATTTCATTCTTCTTAATGACCAAACAGTGTCCCATTATATGTAAGTACCACATCTTCTCTATCCATTCTTCTGTCGATGGACATCTGAGTTGCTTCCATGTCTTGGTTGTTGTCAACAATGCTGCAATGATGAACAATGGGGTCCATGTATCCTTTTGAAGCATGTTTTTCTCTGGGTATATGCCCGAGTGGGATTGTGGAATCTTATGGTAGCTCTATTTTTAGTTTTGAAAGGAACCTCCATACTATTCTCCATAGTGGCCATACCAATCTACATTCTCAGCAACAATGTAGAAGAGTTTCATTTTCTTCAACCCTTTCCAGAATTTATTATCTGTAGTTTTTTTATGATGGCCATTCTGACTGATGTGAGGTGATATCTCACTGTAGTTTTCATTTTCTATGGAAAGGTCTGTTTAGATCTCATTTTTTTGTATTTGGTTGGTTGGTTGGTTGTTTGCATATTAAGTCACATGGACTATAAATTTTGGAGACTAATCCTTTGTTTGTCACTTCATTTGCAAATATTTTCTCCCATTCTGTAGGTTGTCTTTTCATTTATTTTGTGGTTTCCTTTACTGTATAAAACCTCTTCAATTTAATTTGGTACCATTTGTTTATCTTTTAAATTTTCATTAATCAGGGAGACAGAAAAAGTTATTGCGTGATTTATGTCAGAGAATGTTCTACCTATGTTTTCCTCTAAAAGTTTTAAGAGTATCTGATCTTACATTAAGGTCTTTAATCCATTTTGAGTTTATTTTTGTGTATGGTGTAAAGGAGTGTTCTAAATTTCACTTTTTATATGTGGCTGTCCAGTTTTCAAAGGAACGTTTATTGAAGACACTGTCTTTACTCCATTGTATAATCTTGTCTGCTTTGTTGTAGATTAATTGGCTACAGGTGTGTAGGTTTATTTCTGGGCTTCTATCCTATTCTGTTGATCCTTATTTCTGTTTTTGTACCAGTACCATGCTGTTTTGATGATCGTAGCTTTGCAATACAGTATGAAGTCAGGGAACCTGATTTCTACAGCTCTATTTTTCTTTCTCAAGATTGCTTTAGATATTCATGGTCTTTTGTGTCGCCAAACAACTTTTTAAAAATTTTTTTGTTCTAGTCCTGTAGAAAATGCCATTGGCGATCTGACAGGTACTGCACTGAATCTGCTGATTGCCTAGGGTAGTATAGTCATTTTGACAATATTGATTCCCCAATCAAAGAACATGGTATAACTTTTCACCTGTTTGCATCATCTTCAATTTCTTCACCAGTGACTTATAGTTTTTGGAGTTCAGGTCTTTTGTCTCCTTCAATTCAGTTCATTCACTCAGTCATGTCTGACTCCTTGTGACCCCATGAATCGCAGCATGCCAGGCCTCCCTGTCCATCACCAACTCCCGGAGTTCACCCAAACTCATGTCTATCAAGTCAGTGATGCAATCCAGCCATCTCATCCTCTGTCGTCCCCTTCTCCTCCTGCCCCCAATCCCTTCTAGCATCAGAGTCTTTTCCAATGAGTCAACTCTTTGCATGAAGTGGCCAAAGTATTAGAGGTTCACCTTTAGCATCAGTACTTCCAACGAACACCCAGAACTGATCTCCTTTAGAATGGACTGGTTGTATCTTTTTGTCTTCTAAGGGACTCTCAAGAGTCTTCTCCAACACCACAGTTCAAAAGTATCATTCTTTGGTGCTCAGCTTTCCTCACAGTCCAACTGTCACATCCATACATGACTAGAAACCATAGCATTAACTAGATGGACCTTAGCTGGCAAAGTAATATCTCTGCTTTTGAATATGCTATCTAGGTTGGTCATAACTTTCCTTCCAAGGAGTAACCGCCTTTTAATTTCATGGTTGCAATCACCATCTGCAGTGATTTTGGAGCCCAGAAAAATAAAGTCTGCCACTGTTTCCACTGTTTCTCCATCTATTTCCCATGAATTGATGGGACCAGATGCCATGATCTTCGTTTTCTGAATGTTGAGCTTTAAGCCAACTCTTTCACTCTTCTCTTTCACTTTCATCAAGAGGCTTTTTAGTTCCTCTTCACTTTCTGCCATAAGGGTGATGTCATCTGCATATCTGAGGTTATTGATATTTCTCCTGGCAATCTTGATTCCAGCTTGTGTTTCTTCCAGTCCAGCGTTTCTCATGATGTACTCTGCAAAGAAGTTGAATAAGCAGGGTGACAATATACAGCCTTGATGTACTCCTTTTCCAATTTGGAACCAGTCTGTTGTTCCCTGTCCAGTTCTCACTGTTGATTCCTGACCTGCATACAGGTTTCTCAAGAGGCAAGTCAACTCGTCTTATATGACCATCTCTTGGAGAATTTTCCACAGTTTATTGTGATCCATACAGTCAAAAGCTTTGGCATCGTCAAAAATAAATACATAAATAAAGCAGAATAGATGTTTTTCTGGAACTCTCTTGCTTTTTCAATAATCCAGCAGATGTTGCCAATTTGATCTCTTGTTTCTCTGCCTTTTCTAAAACCAGCTTGAACATCTGTAATTTCATGGTTCATGTATTGCTGAAGCCTGGCTTGGAGAATTTTGAGCATTACTTTACTAGCATGTGAGATGAGTGCAATTGTGCAGTAGTTTGAGCATTCTTTCACATTGCCTTCCTTTGGGATTGGGATGAAAACTGACCTTTTCCAGTCTTGTGGCCATTGCTGAGTTTTCCAAATTTGCTGGCATTTGAGTGCAGCACTTTCACAGCATTATCCTTCAGGATTTGAAATAGCTCAACTGGAATTCCATCACCTCCACTAGCTTTGTTCATAGTGATGCTTCCTAAGGCCCACTTGACTTTACATTCCAGGATGTCTGGCTCTAGGTGAGTGATCACACAATCGTGATTATCTGGGTCATGAAGTTCTTTTTTTGTACCGTTCTTCTGTGTATTCTTGCCACCTCTTTGTAATATCTTCCGCTTCTGTTAGGTCCCTACCATTTCTGTCCTTTATTGAGCCCATCTTTGCATGAAATGTTCCCTTGGTGTCTCTAATTTTCTTGAAAAGGTATCTAGTCTTTTCCATTCTGTTGTTTTCCTCTATTTCTTTGCACTGATTGCTGCAGAATGCTTTCATATCTCTCCTTGCTATTCTTTGGAACTCTGCACTAGATGCTTATATCTTTCTTTTTCTCCTTTGCTTTTCACTTCTCTTCTTTTCACAACTATTTGTAAGGCTCCCCAGACAGCCATTTTGCTTTTTTGCATTGCTTTTCCATGGGGATGGTCTTGATCCCTGTCTCCTGTACAATGTCACGAACCTCCATCCATAGCTCATCAGGCACTCTATCTATCAGATCTAGGCCCTTAAATATATTTCTCACTTCCATTGTATAATCACAAGGAATTTGATTTAGGTCATACCTGAATGGTCTAGTGGTTTTCCCCCACTTTCTTCAATTTAAGTCTGAATTGGCACTAAGGAGTTCATGATCTGAGCCACAATCAGCTCCTGGTCTTATTTTTGTTGTCTGTATAAAGCTTCTCCACCTTTGGCTGCAAAGAATATTATCAATCTGATTTCGGTGTTGACCATCTGGTGATGTCCATGTGTAGAGTCTTCTCTTGTGTTGTTGGAAGAGGGTGTTTGCTATGACCAGTGCATTTTCTTGGCAAAACTCTATTAGCCTTTTCCCTGCTTCATTCCATACTCCAAGGCCAAATTTGCCTGCTACTCCAGGTGTTTCTTCACTTCCTACTTTTGCATCCTATCCCCTATAATGAAAAGGACATCTTTTTTGGGTGTTAGCTCTAAAAGTTCTTGTAGGTCTTCATAGAACCATTCAACTTCAGCTTCTTCAGCATTACAGGTTGGGGCATAGGCTTGGATTACCATGATACTGAATGGTTTGCCTTGGAAATGAACAGAGATCATTCTGTCATTTTTGAGATTGCATCCAAGTCCTGCATTTTGGGCTCTTTTGTTTACCATGATGGCTACACCACTTTTTCTTTTTTTCTTTTTTCTTCTTTAATTAATTTTTATTTTTTAGTTTGTTTTGCTTTACAATACTGTATTCGTTTTGCTATACATTGACATGAATCAGCCATGAGTGTACATGAACTCCCAATCCTGACCCCCACCTCCCCCCTCCCGCCCACACCTTCTCTCTCTGGGTTATCCCCGTGCATCAGTCCCAAGCATCCTGAGGGATTCCTGCCCACAGTAGTAGATATAATGGTCATCTAAGTTAAATTCACCCATTCCAGTCCATTTTAGTTCGCTGATTCTTGGAATGTTGACGTTCACTCTTGCCATCTCTTGTTTGACCACTTCCAATTTGCCTTGATTCATGGACCTAACTTTTCAGGTTCCTAAGCAATATTGCTCTTTACAGCATTGGACCTTGCTTCTATCACCAGTCACATCCACAACTGATTACTGTTTTTGCTTTGGCTCCATCCCATCATTCTTTCTGGAGTTATTTTTCCACTGATCTCCAGTAGCATATTGGGCACCTGCCAACCTGGGAGTTCCTCTTTCAGTATCCTATCATTTTGCCTTTTCATACTGTTCATGAGGTTCTCAAGGCAAGAATAATGAAGTGGTTTGCCATTCCCTTATCCATTGGATCAGTTTCTGTCAGACCTCTCCACCATGATCCACCTGTCTTGGGTGGCCCCACATGGCATGGCTTAGTTTCATTGAGTTAGACAAGGCTGTGGTCCATGTGATCAGATTGACAAGTTTTTTGTGATTACAATTTCGGTGTGTCTGCCCTCTGATGCCTCTTACAATACCTACCATCTTTTGGGGTTTCTCTTACCTTGGACGTGGGGTATCTCTTCACAGCTGCTCCAGCAAAGTGCAGCCATTGCTCCTTACTCTGGATGAAGGGTATTTCCTCACAGCCACCCCTCCTGACCTTGAATGTGGAGTAGCTCCTCTTGGCCCTCCTGCCCAAGCACAGCTGCTGCTCCTTTGTCTCCTTAAGTAGGTTTATTTTGAGATGTCTTACTCTTTTTGATGTGATGGTAAATGAGGTTGTTTTTTAATTTCTCTTTCTGATCTTTCATTCTTAGTGTATAGAAAAGGAACAGATTTTTGTGTATAAATTTTGTATCCTACAACTTTTCCAAATTCATTGATGAGATCTAGTAATTTTTTGGTAGCATCTTTAGGACTTTCTATGCTATGTTATCTACAAACAGTGAGTTTTACTTCTTCTTTGCCAATTTGAAACCCTTTTATTTCTTTTTCTTTTCAGATTGCCATCTCTAAGACTTTCAAATCTTTAGAGCCATGGTGAAGTTTTAGAATGTCACATGACATGACTGAGAGTGCTTGTGTCCTCTGCAGTTCTTAAGATCAATCCATATAGTTCTGTGGTTTTGCATTTTTTTTCCAATTTATCTGTATTGACTTTAGTTCAGTATTCTGCCAGCAGTCTTTCTGCCTTGGGAGAACCAGCAGTGCTCCAAAGTGCCTACTGTGTGCAGACATTGAATGGTTTAGGAAAAAGATATTAAAGTGTTGATGCACCTCTGCTGCTGCGGCTGCTGCTAAGTCGCTTCAGTCGTGTCTGACTCTGTGCGACCCCAGAGACGGCAGCCCACCAGGCACCCCCGTCCTTGGGATTTTCCAGGCAAGAACACTGGAGTGGGTTGCCGTTTCCTTCTCCAATGCATGAAAGTGAAGAGAGAAAATGAAGTTGCTCAGTTGTGCCTGACTCCTAGCGACCCCATGGACTGCAGCCTACCAGGCTCCTCCGTCCATGGGATTTGCCAGGCAAGAGTACTGGAGTGGGGTGCATTGCCTTCTCCACCTCTAGTTGATCTTAATTTGCATTTATTATTTCTCTAGTGTTTTGTTGTTGTTGTTGTCTATGTGCCATTATCTTCATTACCTCCATCATACTTTGGTCTCAGGTCAAACAACAGGGAGGGAACACAGTCCCGCCCATCAACAGAAAATTAGATTACAGATTTACTGAGCATGGCCCCGCCCATCAGAAAAAGACTCAGTTTCCCCCACAGTCAGTCTCTCCCATCAGGAAACTTCCATAAGCCTCTTACCCTTATCCATCAGAGGGCAGACAGAATGAAACCCACAATCACAGAAAACTAATCAAACTGGTCACATGGACCATAACCTTGTCTAACTCAGTGAACTATGAGCCATGCCGTGTAGCACCACCCAAGATGGACGGGTCCTAGTAGAGTTCTGACAAAACCTGGTCCACTGGAGAAGGGAATGGCAAACCATTTCAGTGTTCTTTCCTTGAGAACTTCATGAACAGTACGAACAGTACATCCACCACCAATGTCTAATTCCAAAACATTTTCATTATCTCATTATCTCAAAAAGAAACACCACACTCATTACCAATCATTCCCCATTGCTCTCTGCCCCAACTGCTGGAAATCATTAACCTGCTTTCTATTTCTATGTAGTTTCCTTTTCTTGATTTTTCACATAAATAAATTCACACCAAATATAATCTTATGTGGTTTGTTTCTTTGACTTCACGTAATGTGCTCAAAGGTCTATGTATGTTGAAGTATGAATCTGTATTCATATCTTTTCATGGTTGAAAAATATCTCATTGTATGCATATTCTGCCTTTTGTTTACACAAGTTATATATGAGTTGTTTCCACATTTTGGCTATTATATAATGCCTGATAAACCTGTTCTCTATTGCATTTTTTAATTTCATTCCTTATGTTCTTCATTTCCAGAATCTCTAATTTTCTTGTGAATTCTCTTTGTTAAACTTTGTTTTGTTCGTGTATTGTTTTTCTGATTTCACTGACTTGTCTGTCAGCATTCTTTGTAGTTCATTGAGCCTCCTTTAAACAATCATTTTGAATTCTTTGTCAGGCAATGTATAGATGTCCTTTTCTCATCATATGACTTCCCTTAATGCAGAATCTAAAAGGAGATTATACAAAAGGAACTTACTTACAAAACAGAAAAAGACTCACAGACTTAGAAAATGAACCTATGGTTCCCAGCGGGACAGGATAGTCAAGGACTTGGGGAAGGTCATGTACACACTGCTATATTTCAAATGGATATCAACAAGGACCTACTGAACTCTGCTTAGTGTTATCTACCAGCCTGGATGAGAAGGGGGTTTAGGGGAGAATGGATTCATATATATGTATGGCTGAGTCCCTTCATTGTTCATATAGATGTCCATTTCTTTGATGTCTCTCACTGGAATATTGTTATCCTTTGATGGTGTCATATTTCCTTAACTTTTCTTGGTTCTCATAGCCTTTTCTTGATGACCACACATGTGATGGAGAAATCCTATCTTACAAATTTTATCAACTGGCTTCAGTGAGAAAAAGTCTTCACAGTATGGCTGTGAAGATGTCATCTAGGTGAGGTGTGACAGTTCTAACTCCAGGATTATGTTGAGTAGAAGTGGTGAAATCAAGCATATTCCTTTGTTACACATCTTAGACAACTTTCATTTTTTTGTCATCGAGTATGATATCTATAGACTTGTCATGCTTGCATGCCTGCTAAGTCACCTCAGTTGTGTCCAACCTTTTGTGATGCTATGGACTGAAGTCCTCCAGGCTCTTCTGCCCATGAGATTCTCCAGGCAAGAATGCTGGAGTGGATTGCCATGCTCTCCTCCAGGGGATCTTCCCAACCCAGCAATCGAATCCACATCTCATGTCTCGGGCACTGGCAGGTGGGTTTTATCCCACTAGTGCCACCTGGAAAGCCCATGGACTTGTCATATACAGCCTTTATTATGTTGAGTTATATTACTTATACTCCTTTCTAATTTCATTTTTTCTTTTTTTATTTTGACTGTTTTTCAGTTTACCTTCCTTTTTAATTTTACTTATTTTTAATTGAAGGATAATTGCTTTAAAGTATTGTTTGGTTTCTCCAAACATCAACATGAATCAGCCATACATAAACATATGTCCCCTCCCTCTTGAACCTCCCTACCAATCCTATCCCTCTAAGCTGTAACAGACCCCCAATTTGAGTTCCCTGAGTCATACAGCAAATTCCCATTGGATATATATTTTATATATGGCAATGTATGTTTCCATGTTGCTCTCTCCATACATCCCACCCTCTCCCTCCCCCAGCACCATGTCCATAAGTTTTTCTCTATATGTCTGTATCTCCACTGCTGCCCTGAAAATAATTTCATCTGTGCATCTTTCTAGATTCCATATACATGTGTTGGTATACATTTGTTTTTCTCTTTATGACTTACATCATCAGTATAACAGGTTCTAGGTTCATCCACCTCATTAGAATACACTCAAGTGCATTCCTTTTTATGGCTATTATTTCATTGAATATATGTACCACAGCTTCTTTATCCAGTCATCTGTCGATGGGAATCCAGGTAGCTTCCATAATCTAGCTCTTGTAAATAGTGCTGCAGTAAACATTGGAACACATGTGTCTTTTTCAGTTTTGTTTTCTTCAGAGTATATGCCTAGAGTGGATTGCTGGGTCATATGGTGGTTTTATTCCTAGTTTTTTCAAGGAATCTCCATGCTGTCTTCCATAGTGGCTCTATAAATTTACATTCCCACCAACAACGAAAGAGGGTTCCCTTTTCACCACATGCTATCCAACATTTATTCTTTGTAGATTTTTTGATGATGGCCATTCTGAAGACTGTGAGGAGCTACCTCCCTGTAGTTTTTATTTGCATTTCTCCAATCATGAGTGACATTGAGCATCTTTTTATGTGTCTATTAGTCATCTGTATGTCTTCATTGGAAAAATGTTTGAGTCTTTTTTCCCATTTTTTTTGATTGGGTTGTTTATTTTCCTGGTATTGACTTGTATGAGCTGCTTGTATATTCTGGGAATTAATCCTTTGCAGTTGTTTCGTTTGCTATTATTTTCTCCCATTCGGAAGGTTGACTTTTCACCTTGTTTGTAGTTTCCTGTGCTGTGCAAAAGCTTTTAAGTTTAATTAGGTTCCACTTCCTTATTTTTGCTTTTATTTCTACTACACAAGGAGGTGGGACAAGGAGGATCTTGTTGTGATTTATGTAATTAAGTGTTCTGCCTATGTTTTCCTCTAAGAGTTTTATAGTTTCTGGTCTTACATTTAAGTGTTTAATCCATTTTGAGTTTATCTTTGTGTTTGGTGTTAGGAAGTGTTCTCATTTCATTCTTTTACATGAAGCTGTCTAGTTTTCCCAGCACTACTTATTGAAGAGGCTATCTTTGCCCCCTTGTATACTCTTGCCTCTTTTCTCAAAAAATAAGTTATACATAAGTGTGTGGGTTTTCCTCTGGACTTTCCATCTTGTTCCATTGATCTATATTTCTGTTTTTGTGCCAGTACCATACTCTTTTGATGACTATAACTTTGTAGTATATGCTGAAGTTAGGAAGGTTCATTCCTTCAGCTCCATTCTTCTTTCCCAAGATTTCTTTGGCAATTCAGTGTCTTTTGTGTTTCCATATGAATTGTGAAATTTTTTGTTCTAGTTCTGTGAAAAATTCCCTTGGTAATTTGATAGGGATCACAATGAATCTGTAGACTGTATTTGGTAGTATAGTCTTCTTTCAACCCAAAAACATGGAATATTTCTCCATCTGTTTATGTCATCTTTGATTTATTTCATCAGTGTCTTATAATTATCTGTGTACAGCTCTTTTGTGTCCTTAGGTAGGTTTATTCCTAGATATTTTATTCTTTTTGTTGCAGTGATAAATGGAGTTGATTACTTATTTTTCTGATTTTTCATTGTTATAGTAATGTAAATTATTTCTGTGTATTGATTTTGTATTCTGTGGCTTTGTGAAATTCACTGATTAGCTCTAATAATTTTCTGATAGTATCTTTAGATTTTCTATGTATAGTGTCATGCCATCTGAAAATAGAGTTTTATTTTTCTTTTCCAACCTGAATTACTTTTATTTCTTTTTGTTCTCTGATAGCCATAGATCAGACTTCCAAAAGTATGTTGAATAATAGTGGTGAGAATGGGCACCCTTGTCTTGTTCCTGATCTTAGAGATAATGCTTTCAGTTTTTCACCATTGAGAATAATGTTTACTGTGGGTTTATCACATATGGCCTTTACTATGGGTTCCAGAGAAAGCAATAGAAGATAAGAAAATCTTCCTCAATAACCAGTGCAGAGAAATAGAGGAAAACCATAGAATGAGAAAGACTAGAAATCTCTTCAAGAAAATTAGAGATGCCAAGGGAATATTTCAAGCAAAGATGAGCACAATAAAGGACAGAAATGGTATGGACCTAACAGAAGCAGAAGATATTAAGAAGAGGTGGCAAGAATACACAGAGCTGTACAAAAAAGATCTTCACGACCCAGATAATCACGATGGTGTGGTCACTCACCTAGAGCCAGACACCCTGAGTGTGAATTCAAGTGGGTATTAGGAAGCATCATTACAAACAAAGTTAGTGGAAGTGATGGAATTCCAGCTGAGCAATGTCAAATCCTAAAAGATGATGCTGTGAAAGTGCTGCACTCAATATGCCAGCAAATTTGGACAACTCAGCAGTGGTCACAGGACTGGAAAAAGTCAGTTTTCATTTCAATACATGTCCTGGCTTTTGTAAAAAGTGCTACAATGAACATTGTATATGTGTGTACACATGGTGTATATGTGTCTTTCTAAATCATGGTTTTACTCAGGGTGTAATTGCTGGGTCATAAGGTAGATTTATTACTAGTTTTTAAAGTAATCTCCATACTGTTCTGCATAGTGATTACATCCATCTACATTCCCACCAACAGTGCAAAAGAGTTCCCTTTCTGCACATCCTCTCCAGCATTTGTTGTTTGTAGCTTTTTGATGATGGGAATGTTGTATTTTAAAGCAAGTACATTGTTTTTTAAAGCAAGTACATTTTGTGATGGCTCATCATTCAGCAATCAGTAACGATTCTCAGTCCTTGGGGAATATCCTGGAATCTTTCCTCAACAGTTTCACATGTCTCCCTTATGTTTCTCTGTTCTAGGACTCTGCTTTCTGCTATTTTGAGCAAGTTCTGGGAGATGGTAAAGGACAGGGAAACCTGGTGTGCTGCAGTCCATGAGGTCACAAAGAGTCAGACACAACCAAGAGACTGAACTGAACTGATGTTGAGGTAGGTTCCTACTATGCCCATTTTTGAAGAGTTTTTATCATAACTGCGTGCTGTTTTATCAAAGAATTTTTCTGCATCTATTGAGATTATCATTTTTAATTAATTAGTTTATTTTAAATAGAGAATGATTACCTTAAAATATGCTGATGGACATTGCCATTCATCAACATGAATCAGCCACAGGCACACATGTGTCATATTATTTTTATCTTTTGATTTGTTAATATGGTGTAATGAGATTGATCTGCATATATTGAAGAATCCCTGTCCCTGGGATAATCCAGACTTGATCAGGGTGTATGATCTTTTTAACATGGTATTCAATTCTGTTTGCTAAAATTTTGTTGTGCATTTTTCCATCTATGTTCATCAGTGATATTGGCTTGTAATTTTCTTTTTTGCATGTTGTCTTTGATTGGTTTTGGTATCAGAGTGATGGTGGCCTTGTAGAATGAATTTAGAAGTGTTCCTTCCTCTGCAATTTTTAGAAGAGTTTTAGAAATATAGGCATTAGCTTTTCCCTAAATGTTTGATAGAATTCACCTGTGAAGCCATCTGACCTTGGGCTTTTGTTTTGGGAGAGATCTTTGATCACAGTTTTTATTCAGTGCTTATAATCAGGGTGTTCATAATATCTATTTCTTCCTGGTTCAGTCTTGAGAGATAGAACCTTTCTAAAACTCTGTCCATTTCTTCCAGGTTGTCCATTTTATTGGTTTATCAGTTCAATTCAGTCGCTCAGTTGTGTCTGACTCTTTCTGACTCCATGGACTGCAGCACACCAGGCTTCCCTGTCCATCAACAACTCCTGAAGCTGCTCAAATTCATAGCCATCGAGTCAGGGATGCCATCCAAACATCTCATCCTCTGTTGTCCCCTTCTGCTCCTGCCTTCAATCTTTTCCATCATCAGGGTCTTTTCCAATAAGTCGGTTCTTCACATCAGGTGGCCAAAGTACTGGAGTTTCAGCTTCAGCATCAGTCCTTCCAATGAATATTCAGGACTGATTTCCTTTAGGATTGACTGGTTTGATTTCTTTGCAGTCCAAGGGACTCTCAAGAGTTTTCTCCAACACCATAGTACAAAAGCGTCAGTTCTTCGGTTCTCATCTTTCTTTATAGTCCAACTCTCACATCCATACTTGGCTCCTGGAAAAACCATAGCTTTGACTAAATGGACCTTTGTTGGCAAAGTAATGTCTGCTTTTTAAAATGCTGTCTAGTTTGGTCATAGCTTTTCTTCCAAGGAGCAAACATCTTTACATTTACATATTTTAATATATTGGTATATAGTTGCTCATAACAGTCTCTTATGATCCTTTGTATTTCTGCATTATCTGCTGTAATGTCTCCTTTTTCATTTCTAATTTTGTTTATTTGATTCTTCTCTTTTTTTCTTGATGTGTCTGGCTAGAGATTTGTCAATTTTATCTTCAAAAAGAATGAGATTTTAGTTTTATTCATCTTTATTTTTTTTCATTTCTTTTCCATTTATTTCTGCTCTATCTAATCTTAATGATTTCTTTCTTTCTGCTAACTTTGGGAGTCTTTTTTCTTTTTCCAGTTGTTTTGAGTGTAAAGTTAGTTTCTTGTTTCTTGAAGGAGGATTGTATTGCTATAAACTTACCTCTTAGAATCGTTTTTGCTGCATCCCATAGGTTATGAGTTGTGTTTTCATTGTCCTTTGTTACTAGGAATTTTTTTATTTCCCTTTGGATTTCTTCAGTAACCTGCTGGTTATTTAGAAAAATATTGTTTAACCTCCATGTGTTTGTGTTTTCTAGGGTGGGTGTTTCCTGTACTTGATATCTAGTCTCAAAGCACTGTGGTCAGAAAAGTTCTTAATACGATTTCAATTTTCTTAAATTTACTGAGGTTTGATTTGTGACCCAAGATGTGATCTATCCTGGGGAATAGTCCATGTGCACTTGAAAAGAAAGTGTATTCTTCTGTATATCTTCTGTACTTGCATGGAATGTCCTGAAGATATCAGTGATATCCATATGGTCTAATGTGTTATTTAAGGCTTGTTTTCTTATTTTCTGTTTTGATTATCTGTCTGCTGGTGTAAGTGGGGTGATAAAGTGACTTACTATTATTGTATTACTGTCAATTTCTCCTTTTATGCCTGTAGTGTTTGTCTTATGTGTGAAAGTGCTCCTATCTTGGGTGTATAAATATTTACAATTGTTATGTCTTCCTGTTGGATTGATCCCTTGATCTTTATGTAATATCTTTTCTTATCTCTTTTAATATTCCTTATTTTGAGGTCTATTTTGTCTGATATGAGGACTGTTTTTCTGGCTTTGTTTTGATTTCCATTTACATGGAATAGCTTTCCTCATCGTCTCACTTTTAGTCTGTATGTGTCTCTAGGTCTGAAGTGGGTCTCTCATAGACAGCATATATATGGGTCTTATTTGTTTTTGTATCCATTCAGCCAACGTGTGTCTTTTGGTTGGAGCATTTAATACATTTACATTTACAGTAATTATTGATATATGTGTTCCTATTGTCATTTTCTTAATTGTTTGAGGTTTGGTTTTGTAGCTCTTTTTCTTCTCTTGTGTTTCCTGTATATATAAGTCCTTTTAACATTTGCTGTAAAGCTGATTTGGTGGCACTAAATTCTCTTAACTTTTGCATGTCTATAAAGCTTTTGATTTTTCCATCAATTTTGAATGAGATCCTTGCCAGGTAGAGTAATCTTGGTTGTAAGATTTTCCTTTGCTGTTTTTAATATTATTTCTTTGTGCTTAATCTTTGTTAGCTTGATTAGGCCACATAGTCTGTCCCAAACAAGTCTCAATAAGTTTAAGATGATAAGAAGTATATAAAACATCTTTTTGAATCACAATGAATAAAATTAGAAGTCAAGTGCTGGGCTGGAAGAAGCACAAGCTGGAATCAAGATTGCCGGGAGAAATGTCAATAACCTCAGATATGCAGATGACACCACCCTTATGGCAGAAAGTGAAGAGGAACTAAAAAGCATCTTGATGAAAGTGAAAGAGGAGAGTGAAAAAGTTGGCTTAAATCTCAACATTCAGAAAATGAAGATCATGGCATCCGGTCCCATCACTTCATGGGAAATAGATGGGGAAACAGTGTCAGATTTTATTTTTCTGGGCTCCAAAATCACTGCAGATTGTGATTGCAGCCATGAAATTAAAAGACGCTTGCTCCTTGGAAGGAAAGATGACCAACCTAGATAGCATATTAAAAAGCAGAGCTATTACTTTACCGACAAAGGTCCATCTAGTCAAGGCTATGGTTTTTCCAGTAGTCATGTATAGATGTGAGAGTTGGAATGTGAAGAAAGCTGAGCCCCAAAGAATTGATGCTTTTGAACTATGGTGTTGGAGAAGACTCTTGAGAGTCCCTTGGACTGCAAGGAGATCAAACCAGTCCATCTTAAAGGAGATCAATCCCGGGTGTCCATTGGAAGGACTGATGCTGAAGCTGAAACTCCAATACTTTGGCCACCTCATGCAAAGAGTTGACTCATTGGAAAAGACTCTGATGCTGGGAGGGATTGGGGGCAGGAGGAGAAGGGGACAACAGAGGATGAGATGGCTGGATGGCATCACCAATTCGATGGACATGAGTCTGAGTGAACTCTGGGAGCTGATGATGGACAGGGAGGCCTGGCGTGCTGTGATTCATGGGGTCACAAAGGGTCAGACATGACTGAGTAACTGAACTGAACTGAACAGAAAAAATTAATGAGAAAAGAATAACCATGTGGAGATTAAACAACACGCTACTAAAAAATGAATGCATCAAGGATGAAAGAGAAAAAATAAGAAAAACCTTGAAACAAACAAACAAAAAAAATGAATACACAACTTTCCAAAATCTATTGGATGCAGTAAAGGCATTCTAAGAGGGAAGTTCATAATGATACAGGTCTATCTCAAGAAACAAAATTTCAAATAACTTGACATACACATAAAAGAATTAGGGAAAGAAGAAACTTCAAAGCCTGAATTTAGCAGAAGGAATAAACCACAAAAGTCTATAGTACAGACTTCACTATACTACAACACTGTACTAATCAAAACAGCATAGTCCTGGCACAAAAACAGACACATAGATCAGTGGAACAGAATGGAAGCCCCAGAAATAAATTCACACACCTAAGGTCATTAATTTATGACCATAAGTGGGCAAGAATACACAATGGAGAAGACAATCTCTAAAACAAGTGGTGCTGGGGAAACTAAACAGTCACCTGTAAAATGATGAGATTAGAACATTTACTCACACCATATACAAATATAAACTCAAAATGGTTAAAAGCCTACATGTAAGACAGGAAACCATGAAGCTTCAAGAAGAGGATATAGGCAAAACAACTTTTGACATAAATTGTAGTAATATTTTCTTGGACCAGTCTCCCATGGCAGCCAAATAACAGGAAAAATAAACAAAACTGACTATAACTACAATAAACAGGTATTTCTAGTACTAAATAATATATTACTCTATTGTGTCTACTGGTATATACATATTGTTAAGCATTCAATCAAAACTTGTGAAACACAAGCAAAAACAAGAAAGAAAAAAAAACCTATTAAGAGATCAATAGAACCAGACTTAAGAATAAACTAACAGGAAATTTTTAAAATGTGTAGCAAAACGAATACAGTATTGTAAAGCAAAACAAACTTAAAAATAAAAATTAAAGAAAAAAAAAGAAAAGAAAATAAAGCCAAAACAAATAAGAAAATGGTAATAGGATCAAACATATTGATAATTACCTTAAATGTAAATGGAATAATACACCAACCAAAGGACATTGACTAGGTGGATACAGAAACAAAGTCTGCATATATGCTGTCTATAAGAGACCACCTCAGACCTAGGGACATATAGAGACTGAAGATATGTGGATGGGAGAAGTATTCTATACAAATGGAAATCATAAGTTGGAGTAGCAATATTCATATCAGACACATAGACATTTTAAAAAACTATTTTTCTAAAAAAAATAATAATAATATAGTAAAGGCTGTAGAGCAGTAGTGCTCACTTAAGGGAACACTTGGCCTCAGGAAACGTTTGGCAACTTCTGGAGACAACTTTGGCATCACAGACAACATTGTCATTAGTGAGCAAAATAAGGGATTCTCTTTAGCATTCTACAAGGCAGAGGAGACAGTCCCAGTCACAAAGAATTATACAGACACCCCCAAATGTCAGTAATGCCGAGCTTGAGAAACTCTGCCCTTAGTTTCTATAAATACTAAACTCAACTGTCTTCCTTTTTCCATAGATGCAGGAAATTTTCTACAGAATCACATGAGTGGTAAAGAGAACGTAACTTTTAATAGGAAATTCATTGTTCTCTTTGTTTCCCCAAGATTGAGAAACCCTGTTCTCCTTGCAAAAGTGTACATCATGTATGAACACATGAGACACTTCAAAAGACTTTGAGAGCCAGCAGTTTAAATTTTGTAATACCATCCTTTTAGCAAAAATCCAGTAGAAAAAAATTGACAAATTTTACTATTCAAATAAGTTTCTAATAATTGAAGACATCATTGATAAAGCACAAAGACATGTTAAAATATTTGTGTTAGTAAGATATCAATATGTGTAATGTATTAATAAGTGTAAAATTCAATAATAAAAAGGCTAAAAAGAGAGAGATTTATAAACAATTAAAAAAATAAATTGCTTAAAAATACCTAGTAATCAAGGAAATTGAAATTAATACAAGGAGATAATATTGCTATGCATTAGATTAGAAATTCTACAGATCTGAGTAACATTCAATATCAGTTACACCAGGGTAAAATGGATAATTCTATATAGTACTAAGGTAAGTTTATATAGACACTCTAATCAGTAATTTGGTCATAGCTATGAAAATTTAAAATGCACAAATCGTAGGATTCAGCAATCTGACTTTTAAAATCTAATAAAGAAACATTCCTATGATCATAAAAGATATTAACAGGAAGGTTTTTTGCATTACACTCACAAGAAAGAAATATTGAAAGTAGGCAAGCAAAATAATGTACACTAAGAGTGAACCCTAATGTAAACTATGGACTTTGGTTGATCATGATGCATCAATATAGGTTCATAACTTGTAACAAATGTGCCACTCTGGTGAGTGATACTGATAATAGAAGAAGCTATACATGTCTGCAGGCAAGGAGTATATGAGAAAATCTCTGTACCTTCCTCTATTTTTCTGTGAATGAAAACTTATCTGAATAATGATGTCCAAAACATGAGCAATTTGACTGACACCCAAATTTTCTCTTGCAGTTTCCTACTTTGCCTTCTTAGTTGTCCTTAAAACTACAACACTATGTGGTCATTATCAACTCTTTGTTCTGAGATCACTGGCTGGTTGGGTAAATCTTGCTGATGGTAATCAAATCCAAAAACATAAGCCCATTTCTGGGATTTTAAATGTCTGTATCAGTGGCCATTAAGTTTGCTTCAGTTCAGTTCAGTTCAGTCTCTCAGTCGTGTCCAACTCTTTGCGACCCCATGAACCGCAGCACGCCAGGCCTCCCTGTCCATCACCAACTCCCAGAGTTTACCCAAACTCATGTCCATTGAGTCAGTGATGCCATATAACCATCTCATCCTCTGTTGTCCCCTCCTCCTCCTGTCTTCAACCCTTCCCAACATCAGGGTCTTTTCAAATGAGTCAGCTCTTCGCATCAGGTGGCCAAAATATTGGAGTTTCAGCTTCAACATCAGTCCTTCCAATGAACACCCAGGACTGATTTCCTTTAGGACGGACTGGTTAGATCTCCTTGCAGTCCAAGGGACTCTCTAGAGTCTTCTCCAACACCACGGTTCAAACGCATCAATTCTTCAGTGCTCTGCTTTCTTTATAATCCAACTCTCACATCCATACATGACTACTGGAAAAACCATAGCCTTGACTACACAGACCTTAGAGGCAAAGTAATGTCTCTGTCTTTAAAATGCTGTCTAGGTTGGTCATAACTTTTCTTCCAAGAAGTAAGTGTCTTTAAATTTCATGGCTGCAGTCACCATCTGCAGTGATTTGGGGGCCCAAAAAAACAAAGTCAGCCACTGTTTCCCCATCTATTTGCCATGATGTGATAGGACCGTATGCCATGATCTTATTTTTCTGAATGTTGAGCTTTAAGCTAACTTTTTCACTCTTCTCTTTCACTTTCATCAAGAGGCTTTTTAGTTCTTCTTCACTTTCTGCCATAAGGGTGGTGTCATCCGCATATCTGAGGTTATTGATATTTCTCCCAGCAATCTTGATTCCAGCTTGTGCTTCACCCAGCCCAGCATTTCTCATGATGTACTCTGCATATAAGTTAAATAAGCAGGGTGACAATATACAGCCTTGATGTACTCCTTTTCCTATTTGGAACCAGTCTGTTGTTCCATGTCCAGTTCTAACTGTTGCTTCCAGACTCGCATACATGTTTCTCAGGAGACAGATAAGGTGGTCTGGTATTCCCATCTCTTTGAGAATTTTCCACAGTTGATTGTGATCCACACAGTCAAAGACTTTAGCATGGTCAATGAAGCAGAAGTAGATATTTTTCTGGAATTCCTTTGCTTTCTCCATGATCCAACAAATGTTGACAATTTAATCTCTGGTTCCTCTGCCTCTTCAAAACCCAGCTTGTACATCTGAAAGTGCTCAATTCACCTACTGCTGAAGCCTAGCTAGAAGGAATTTTTAGCACAAATTCGCTAGCATGTGAAATGAGCACAACTGAATGATAGTTTGAACATTCTTTGCTATTACTTTTCTTTGCAATAGGAATGAAAAGTGACCTTTTCCAGTCCTGTGGCCACTGCTGAAGTTTTCCAAACTTGCTGACCTATTGAGTGCAGCACTTTAACAGCATCATCTTTTAGGATTTGAAATATCTCAACTGGAATTCCATCACCTCCACTAGCTTTGTTTGTAGTAATGCTTGCAGGCCCACTTGACTTCACACTCCAGGATGCTGACTTTAGATGAGTAACCACACCAGAATGGTTATCCGAGTCATTAAGACATTTTTGGATAGTTTTGTGTATTCTTGCTGCCTTTTCTTAATCTCTTCTGCTTCTGTTAGATTCTTGCTATTTCTGTCCTATACTGTGCCCATCTCTGCATGAAATGTTCCCTTGATATCTCCAATTTTCTTGAAGAGATCTCTAGTCTTTCCCATTCTATCATTTTTCCTCTATTTCTTTGCATTGTTTATTGAAGAAGGCCTTCTTATTTCCTTGCTATTCTCTGGAACTCTGCATTCAGTTGGGTATATCTTTCTTTTTTTCCTTGACTTTTGCTTCTCTTCTTTCCTCAGCTATTTGTAAAGTCTCCTCAGACAACCGCTTTGCCTTCTTGCATTTCTTGTTCTTTGGAATCGTTTTGGTCACTGCCTCCTGTACAATGTTGCAAACTTCCATCCATAGTTCTTCAGGCACTCTGTCTACCAGATCTAATCCCTTGAACCTATTTGTCACCTCTACTATATATTCATAGGGGATTTGATTCAAGTCGTACCTGACCACCCTGGTGGTTTTCCTTGTTTTCTTTAGTTTAAGCCTGAATTTAGCTATGAGGAATTGATGATCTGAGCCACAATCAGCTCCAGGTCTTAGGAGCTGCTAATTGTATAAGGCTTCTCCATCTTCAGCTACAAAGAATGTAATCAATCTGATTTCGCTACTGAGCGTTTGGTGATGTCTGTATGTAAAGTCAACTCTTGTGTTCTTGGAAAAGGGGGTTTGCTATGACCAGTGCATTCTTTTAGCAGAATTCTGATAGCCTTTGCCCTGCTTCATTTTGTATTCCAGTACCAAACTGTCCTTTATTCCAGGTATTTCTTGACTTCTACTTTGGCATTCCAATCCCCTATGATGAATAGGACACATTTTTTTGGTGTTAGTTTTAGGTCTTGTAGGTCTTCATAGAACCAGTCAGTTTCAGCTCCTTCATCATCAGTGGCTGGGGCATAGGCTTGGATTACTGTGATGTTGAAGGACTCTAAATTTTAGTAGTCTCAAAAAAAAATCTGACCTTAATGCTTGATAAGATTGGAGAGTTCTTGCAGTGTAGCATGTTTGCAAATAATTGAAGTTCCTACAGTTGGTAGAAAAGGATGCTCTGTCAAATGTAGAAAATCATAATTGTTGACAGTTTGTAGTACTTTCCAATTACTTAGATTCTTACTTTTTTAACTAAAATAATTATCAATTTGTTTTAAATATTAAAGCATTCATTCATTAAAAAATGTCAAAATACATTGGGCTATATCTCTATGAATAAAAAATAATAAAATACATATATCTGCAGTATAGCTTCTATAAAGACAAGAAAAGATCTTCAATATACCTAGCTGAGTTTAAAATAAAGCAACTTGAAATACAATATGCACAGTATTATATGGTTAATTCTTTATAAAGTATAAAATATTCTATTTTTAAAGGTGCAAAGTAAAGAGTCTGAGTTTGGGGCAGTGATTACAGGCATGTCAACTTTTGTAATGTCCGAGATGTTTCAGGAAGAATATATTTTACTAATGTGATTAACAGGTTATGTATTCAAAAGTAGAGACATCACTTTGCTGACAAAGATCCCATAGTCAAAGCTATGATTTTTCTAGTAATCACATACAGATGTGAAAGTCCTCTATAAAGAAGGCCAAGTGCTGAAGAACTGATGCCTTCAAATTGTTGGACTGAGAAGACTATTGAGAGTTCCTTGGACAGCCAGGAGATCAAACCAGTCAATCCTAAAGGAAATCAACTCTAAATATTCATTGAATGATGTGATGCTGAAGCTGAAGCTCCAATATTTTGGCCACCTGATGGGAAGAGCTGACTCATTTGAAAAGACCCTGATGTTGGGAAGGGTTGAAGGCAGGAGGAGGAGGGGACGACAGAGGATAAGATGGTTATATGGCATCACCGACTCAATGGACATGCGTTTGAGTAAACTCTGGGAGTTGGTGGTAGACAGGGAGGCCTGGCGTGCTGCGGTTCATGGGGTCACAAAGAGTCGGACATGACTGAACGACTGAACTGATACTGATACTGAATGTTAAAGCCTTGTATTCTACAGTTGATCATGGGTTTTTGTTTTTTGTTTTTTGCATATCTTGGTAATAGCTCAAGGATTTCACAGACAGATATGGGGTCTTTGCCCTCCTTCATGCTGATATCATGTCCATGTACATATCAAATCTGTATCTACCTCAAACGTGTAACTCTCCGTTAAAATTAAACATTTCCAAAAAGGCAGAGTTAAATCAGAGTTCAAAATGTGTTTAGTTGCTTAGTCATGTCTGACTCTTCATGGCACCATGGCTCCTCTGTCCATGGGATTTTTCAGGCAAGAATAAATGGAGTGGGTTGCCTTTCCCTCTTCCAGGGGATCTTCCCAACCCAGGGATTGAACCCAGGTCTCCTACATTGCAGGTGGATTCTCTACTATCTGAGTCACCAGGGATGTAATAGGAAAACATATACAGCTAAGAATAAAAATCAAAGACATGTATAATTAAAAGGAATATTTTTATGTGAAAAATGCTAGTCACATTATCCTACATATAGTTTGATACAAATTTTTTAAATGTATAGATCAAATCCATGTAGATTAATTTTAGAAAAAGTAATGGAAAAAGCAAGAGAGTTCCAGAAAAACATCTATTTCTGCTTTATTGACTATGCCAAAGCCTTTGACTGTGTGGATCACAATAAACTGGTAAAATTTTTCAAGAGATGGGCATCCAAGACCACCTGACCTGCCTCTTGAGAAACCTACATGCAGGTCAGGAAGCAACAGTTAGAACTGGACATGGAACAACAGACTGGTTCCAAATAGGAAAAGGAGTACGTCAAGGCTGTATATTGTCACCCTGCTTATTTAACTTATATGAAGAATACATCATGAGAAACTCTGGGCTGGAAGAAGCACAAACTGGAATCAAGATTGCTGGGAGAAATATCAATAACCTCAGATATGCAGATGACACCACCCTTATGGCAGAAAGTGAAGATTAGCTAAAAAGCCTCTTGATGAAAGTGAAAGAGGAGAGTGAAAAAGTTGGCCTAAAGCTCAACATTCAGAAAACGAAGATCATGGTATCTGATCCCATCATTTCATGGGATATAGATGGGGAAACAGTAGAAACAGTGTCAGACTTTATTTTGGGGGGGCTCCAAAATCACTGCAGATGGTGACTGCAGCCATGAAATTAAAAGACGCTTACTCCTGCGAAGGAAAGTTATGACCAACTTAGATAGCATGTTAAAAAGCAGAGACATTACTTTGCCAACAAAGGTCCATCTAGGCAAGGCTATGGTTTTTCCAGTAGTCATGTATGGATGTAAGATTTGGACTGTGAAGAAAGCTGAGCACCGAAGAATTGATGCTTTTGAATATCAGTTGGTGCTCAAATTGGTGATCAGTTGGTGCACCAATTGGTGGTGTTGGAGAAGACTCTTGAGAGTCCCTTGGGCTTCAAGGAGATCCAACCAGTCCATTCTGAAGGAGATTAGTCCTAGGTGTTCTTTGGAAGGACTGATGCTAAAGCTGAAACTCCAATACTTTGCCACCTCATGTGAATAGTTGACTCATTGGAAAAGATTGATGCTGGGAGGGATTGGGGGCAGAAGGAGAAGGGAACGACAGAGGATGAGATGGCTGGATGGCATCACTGACTCGATGGACACGAGTCTGAGTGAACTCCGGGAGTTGGTGATGGACAGGGAGGCCTAGCGTGCGCGATTCATGAGGTCGCAAAGAATTGGACACAACTGAGTGACTGAACTGAACTGAACTGTATGTATTATTATGAAGTATAAATCATAAGTACCTTCATAAGTGAGAAAGAAAATGCAAGTCCATTTGTGACTGTGTTTTGGACAGATTAGCAGTGTAAGGGAATTTTTTGTATTTTGCTGTATTGATACGTATTTAACTTTTCTGAAAGAGAATATCCATATTTGTAGTATGACAAAATTTTTTACTGCTATCCAAGAAAAAGAAGCATATTTATCAATAACTTTCCACTTCTCAGTTTAATGTGTTCACATCTAAGAACTTATGTGTTTCATATACACCAGAAGCAGAACTATTTCTTGGGTTCTCAGCATCCCCGAGGATCAAGCCTTAGATTCCTGAGTCATGCTTCTGGATTTCTGGAGGCCCAAGGCTGCAATTTCAATTCCCCTTAGTCTCAGGTTTCCATTTACAGTAAGTTGCAGTATGTGGTTCCCAGTGTCCTCTACTCACAAACTTCTGGTTTCCAGATCCCTGAGAATACCAGCTTCTGGCAATCAGCAGAACAGGTGTGAAATCTCAGAAAAGGTCGTTTTTATCTATCAGACAATAGGAAGACTCTGCTCTCAACACTTTAAACTAGGGAGCTCATGGAAAAGATTGGCTCATTGCAGCATTGTAAGAAGAAAACACAAACTACTCAAATGAACCATTAATAAACTATAGCAAAATGAAAAGTCATCTCAGTTTTAAGGAATACTGGCCCATGGACCCAAAGACTGAATTATTTCTACCTATGTTGACATGGAACAATTTTCACTTACACTATAAAGAGAGGTCAAATTGCTGGGTGATTTTTCAGTAAAATACCTCATAATTCTAAAAGTATATATTATTAATACTTGAATATTTACATGAAATCTTATATAAGTTTCAAGATTAAAATATAGGTTCTATGTTTACTGGAACAAATTATAATTTTGTGATGGTAGATGATAACTATTTAAGGAAGCCTAGATCAAGGAGTAATCAACTATATGTCTTTTGTGTTTTGGGTATATTTTTTCCCAATATTTATTCATGTTGTTGGTATCAAAAATGGTTTTTTCAATTTTGATAAGGCAAGAATATAATTGCTGAAAAGCACTGTCTAAGTTATGACATATTCTAAGGCACAAACATATTCTGTTTGTGCTCTACCAACAAAACTTCTTGAAATTCCTTATGCATACAGAACATCTGATATATTTTCTTAAATTACAATTTCAAACTCAGTAGCAATTGAGCTTTTATCATTGTTAGGAAGCAGGATTTATTGTGGTGAAACCTCAGGGACCATATGATAAATGTTCATCTCAAAATATTTTGAACACTGACAATTGAATTGTCTCACAAATCTTTATTCCACCACAAAATGCACACAAATACGATGAAAAAAGAGAAATACAAGTGCTTGAAAGAAACACACAAAATAGACACTATTTGCAGAAGTCATAGTTGTCTACCAAAGAAACTTCAGAGAGTTTACTGAAAAATATAGAGAGTTCTAAGTCTATACCAGACTTCCCTGGTGGCTCAGACGGTAAAGCATCTATCTACAATGCAGGAGACTTGGGTTTGATCCCTGGGTCAGGAAGATCCCTTGGAGAAGGAAATGGCAATCCACTCCAGTACTATTGCCTGGAAAATCCTATGGACAGAGAAGCCTGGTAGGCTACAGTCCGTGGGGTTGCAAAGAGTCGGACACGACTGAACGACTTCACTTTCACTTTCACGTCTATACCAAGATAAACATGGAAAGTCCACTGGTTTTCCTATCAAAGGAAAATCCAGTTTTAATACAGGAAAACTGTTTGAAATTTAAGAATAAAACTAGGAACAATCCTCCATTGTTCAAATGCTGTAATTTCTCAAGGAGAAAGCTATAAAGTGTAATTAAGAGAAATCATATGCTTACATAGAGAGCTATACTGGTGATGTTGGGAAATCTTAGTTTTATAAGGAATCAATTACCTTCAAATTAATCTACACAACCAGTTCAATCAAATCAAAGTCCAAAAGACATTTTATGGAGCTTATTAAACTTATTAAAGTTTATAGAAGAAAAATGTGAAAGGGGAAATAGCACAGTTGTAAAGAATGACATTGGTTAATTGTTCATAATTGATATTTCTTACCCTCTGCTTTGTCAGTGATCAAACTTGAAACAGGCGTTTCTCTTTCCTACAAATCCCTGAACTAAGTTTATCCACAAGTCTATGTAAGCACCAAGATAAAGTGGAACATGCCTTCATTTACAACTTCTCCTGGAAAATGGCTGACTACAGTAAGATACATTTCTTATCACAAACCATGGATAATTTCCCCTTATTTGTCCACCAGCCCCCTAAAATTAAGGTTTTTTTGCCTACTTCCTCCTTTACCCTATAAAAGAAAAGCTTTTTTTTTTCTGTATGATTTTGAGATGCTCACAGGCTTCTGAGATCAGAGCATTCTCCCTATTGCAATAGACTTCTTGATGAAAGTCTCTTCTTATCCAACCAGATTTACAATAATTTAAAAGGAAATACACAAATTTGCCTCACAGCATCTATAAAAACAAAATTAAAGCATTTTAAGCATAATATTGGTCTGGAAATGGAAAAATGGATTCATGAAATAGAATCACAAATACATCATGTATAGAAATTTAATGTTTGGTAGATATGGTATTTTAAATCTATGTTATGAAAGATTATATGTGAAGTCAGGAAAGTGACAATAATTTCCTTAATAAATCACATCAAGACAGCAGATTATTTATTCAGGAAAAATTATTGATTGAACAAATTCCAGGGATACTAAAAACCTACCAAATAAACATTGGAAGATGAAGGACAGTGTTCTAGGCAAGACTAAAGCAAAATCCATATAGTATATAATGGAAAAACTAGACCAAAATAAAAGTTTGTAAAGACATAGCTGCCAATTTCATCTTATTACAATTGTAATGGGGATGATATTTACCCTGTTTGTTATCAACATGAGCATGGACATGCATCATCATCAAGTGAGCCTGGTGTTCCCAGTACTCCTGTCCATAGAGGTCAGAAAATGTGCATTGAACAGAGTGTGAAAGTCATCTTGGACCCGCTGCACAGCATTCAAGTTTTGACTGGTTCATCCTCGGTATGTCTTTCGTGACAACATACTTACTGATCCCCATCCTTGGAGGCAGCTGTGAGCTAGAAAGGCCATTAGTAGTAATATCCCAGCTTAGAAGGGTTGGCTTGATTGTATCTGGTTAATAATGCCTTTGTTTGAAAATTTCACAATTTGTATGGAAACAGAAAAGACGCCAAATAGCCAAAGAAGTCTTGAGAAATAAGAATGAAGTGGGAGGAATCAACCCTCCTGACTTCAGACTATACTCCAAAGCTACAGTCATCAACTGTATGGTGCTGGCACAAAAAAAAACAGAAATATAGACCAATGGAATAAGATGGAGAGCCAAGACACAAACCCATGCACCTACAGGTACCTTATTTTTGACACAGGAGGCAAGAATATACAATGGGGCAAAGAAAGCCTCTTCAATAAGTGATGCTGGGAAAACTGGACAGTTGTGTGCAAAAGAATGAAATTAGAACACTTCCTAACACCAGACACAAAGATTAACTCTAAATGGATTAAACACCTAAATGTAAGACCAGAAACTATAAAACTCATAGAGGAAAACATAGGCAGAACACTCAATGACACAATTCAGAGCAAGATCTTCTATGACCCACCTCCTAGTGTAATGGAAATAACAAACACATGAAAAGATGCTCAACATCACTCATTATCAGAGAAATGCAAATCAAAACCACAATGAGGTACCATTTCACACCAGTCAGAATGGCTGTGATCCAAAAGTCAACAAGCAATAAATGCTGGAGAGGGTGTGGAGAAACGGGAACCCTCTTACACTGTTGGTGGGAATGCAAACTAGTACAGCCACTATGGAGAACACTGTGGAGATTCCTTTAAAAATTGCAAATAGAACTGCCATATGACCCAGCAATCCCACTGCTGGGCATACACACCAAGGAAACCAGAATTGAAAGAGCACGTGTACCCCAATGTTCATTGTGGCACTGTTTATAATAGCCAGGACATGGAAACAACCTAGATGTCCATCAGCAGACAAATGGATAAGAAAGCTGTGGTACATATACACAATGGAGTATTATTCAGCCATTAAAAAGAATACATTTGAATCAGTTCTAATGAGATGGATGAAACTGGAGCTGATTATACAGAGTGAAGTAAGCCAGAAAGAAAAACACCAATACAGTATACTAACACATATATATGGAATTTAGAAACATAGTAATGATAACCCTGTATGCGAGACAGCAAAAGAGACACAGATGTATAGAACAGCCTTTTGGACTCTGAGGGAGAGGGAGAGGGTGGGATGATTTGGGAGAATGGCACTGAAACATGTATACTATCATGTAAGAAATGAATCACCAGTTTATGTTCGATACAGGATACAGGATGCTTGGGGCTGGTGCACGAGGATGACCCAGAGAGATGATATGGGGTGGGAGGGGGGTTCAGGATTGGGAACTCATGTACACCCATGGTGGAATCATGTCAATGTATGGCAAAACCAATACAGTATTGTAAAGTAAAATAAAGTAAAAATAAATAAATAAATAAAAGGGAAAACAAAAAACTGGGACCTAATTAAACTTAAAAGCTTTTGCACAGCAAAGGAAACTACAAACAAGGTGAAAAGACAACCCTCAGACTGGGAGAAAAACAACAGCAAATGAAACAACTAACAAAGAATTAATTTCCAAAATATACAAGCGGCTCATACAACTTAATATCAGAAAAACAAACAACCCAATCAAAAAGTGAGGTAAGACCTAAACAGATATTTCTCCAAAGAAGACATTTCTTTGTTAACCAAAGATATTTTTTGTTAACCAAAGATGGTTAACAAACTCATGAAAAGATGCTCAGCATCATTTATTATTAGAGAAGAGCAAATCAAAACTACGATGAGATACCACCTCACACCAGTCAGAATGGCCATATCAAAAAGTCTACAAACAATAAATGCTGGGAAAAGTGTGGGAAAAGGAAACCCTCTTGCATTGCTTGTGGGGGTGTAAATTGATGTAGCCATTATGGGTGATGGATGGTATGGAGATTCTTTTTAAAACTAGGAATAAAACTAGCATACGACTCAGCAATTTCACTACTAGGCATATATCCTGAAGAAACCAAAACTGAAAAAAGACACATGTACCCCAATGTTCATTGAAGCACTATTTACAGTAATCAGAACATGAAAGCAACCTAGATGTCCATAGACAGATGAATGGATAAAGAGGCTGTGGTACATATGCACAGCGCAATACTACTCAACCATAAAAAAGAATGCATATGAGTCAATTCTAATGAGGTGGATGAACCTAGAGCCTATTATACAGAGTGAATTAAGTCAGAAAGAGAAATATAAATATCGTATGTGTGAAGCCACTCAGTCGTGTCCGACTCTTTGTGACCCCATGGACTGTAGCCTACCAGGCTCCTCCCTCCATGAGATTCTCCAGGCAAGAGTACTGGAGTGGGTTGCCATTTCCTTCTCCAGGGGATCTTCCCAACCCAGGGATCGAACTCTGGTCTCTTGCATTCCAGGCAGACGCTTTAACCTCTGAGCCACCAGGGAAGTATACTGGTTGGTGCATATACATGGGATCGAGAAACATGGTACTGATGAATTTATTTTCAGGGGAGCAATGGAGAAACAGACATAGAAAACAGACCTAAGGACCATATGTAAAATAGATAACCAATGGAAATTTGCTTTATGACTCAAACAACTCAAATAGGGGCTCTGTGACAATCTAGAAAGGTGGGATGGGGAGGGAGATGGAGGGAGGCTTCGGAGAGTGGGGATATCGTTGTACCCATGGCTGATTCTTGTTGATGTATGACCAAAAACACGCAAGATTCTGTAAAGCAAATATCTTTCAATTAAAAACTAAATTGGCAAAAAAAAAAAAATTAAGAGAAAATTAATACCTTTGTTCTTCAGGCTCCTACTATGGGTAGGAGATCAACTGAACTCAGAGGAAATACAACTGTGACTTACACACATATTTTCATTTAAAAAAAAATCTGCATTTGAAAGAAGCAACCTGGTGCTAATTTCTGTGTTAAAACCCTATGTAGTGTTTTGTTTTTTTTTTTATTAATTTTTATTTTTTTAGTTTGTTTTGCTTTACAATACTGTATTTGTTTTGCTACAC
>SJXQ01007066.1:353379-384523 GCA_006408695.1 Aepyceros melampus
CACTGTATAATCATAAGGGATTTGATTTAGGTCATACCTGAATGGTCTAGTGGTGTTGCCCACTTTCTTCAATTTAAGTCTGAATTTGGCAATCAGGAGTTCATGATCTGAGCCACAGTCAGCTCCCGGTCTTGTCTTTGTTGACTGTATAGAGCTTCTCCATCTTTGGCTGCAAAGAATATAATCAATCTGATTTCGGTGTTGACCATCTGGTGATGTCCATGTGTAGAGTCTTCTCTTGTGTTGTTGGAAGAGGGTGTTTGCTATGACCAGTGCATTTTCTTGGCAAAACTCTATTAGTCTTTGGCCTGCTTCATTCCGCATTCCAAGGCCAAATTTGCCTGTTACTCCAGGTGTTTCTTGACTTCCTACTTTTGCATTCCAGTCCCCTATAATGAAAAGGACATCTTTTTTGGGTATTAGTTCTAAAAGGTCTTGTAGGTCTTCATAAAACCGTTCAACTTCAGCTTCTTCAGCATTACTGGTTGGGGCATAGATTTGGATAATTGTGATATTGAATGGTTTGCCTTGGAGACGAACAGAGATCATTCTGTCATTTTTGAGATTGCATCCAAGTACTGCATTTCGGACTCTTTTGTTGACCATGATGGCTACTCCATTTCTTCTGAGAGATTCCTGCCCACAGTAGTAAATATAATAGTTCAAGCAGGCATGATTTCTTGACTTTTGTCTGGTCATAGCAAGGACCCAAGACAATAGCCTAGTTACAGCTGAACTAGGCAGGATTTGTTAAGAAGACAGCAGACAGTGCATTCTCAGGGTTCTCCTCAAGGTTCTCCTCTTATCAACAGACTAGTTACACCACAAGTAGGCTAGTTATAACTCAAGTAGGCAGGCTTAATTAAGGAGGCTGCAGACAGTGTACCCTCAAGGTTCTTGTTTCATTGACATAGTAGTTAAAGTTCTAGTAGGCTAGTTATAGCTCAAGCAGGCAGCACGCAGCAGGCAGCAGAGAGTATACTCTTAAGATGTGAGTATACAGACAGACTCTATAGGAGATCCTTGATTCCTCTTGTCTTTCACTTTTATACTTTCTGTCTCCTCCTCCTCCAGCGTGATTGGTTCAGCCTTACTCAAAATAGTGCTTGTACCCACCACCAATCAGGGAAGGGAGTGCAAATGGATATATACGCAAGGCCAACCAAAGAATGGGATGTGCTCTGGGTGTGTTTTCCTACCACAGGTTCTCAACTCTGTCCTCCGCCACCTCTTTTACAGGCTTTTTCTCTTGTTAGCTGTTTGCGTGAGTCTTCTAGCCATCACCTTGGACACCTTTTTCTATTCTATCTAATATATAATGAATACAACTTCCTAACATTTTTATGCTCCTTTATTTTAGTCTTCTATTAATTTGATGACCCAGAGTGATGGTACAGGGAGGGAGGGGGGAGAGGGGGTTCAGGATGGGGAAGGAACACGTGTATACCTGTGGCCAATTCATGTTGATGTATGGCAAAACCAATACAATATTGTAATTAACCTCCAATTAAAATAAAATTTATATTTAAAAAATTTTAGAGATAAATGGTGAAGTAGTACATATAAGTCACTTAAGCCAACTGACAACAAAAACTTTTATATTAAAATGAAAAGCAAAAGAAGTATGTTAGCAAAAGTTTTAACTGAATATAAGAAGTTGATTCTATCCTATAGGACCTGGGTAATGCAGTACCATTAAATAGAAAACTTGTAGAATTTATCACAATGTAATATATGGAAAATAGATGGGGAAACAGTGGAAACGGTGTCAGACATTATTTTGGGGGGGCTCCAAAATCACTGCAAATGGTGACTGCAGCCTTGAAATTAAAAGACGCTAACTCCTTGGAAGAAAAGATATGACCAACCTAGTCAGCATATTCAAAAGCAGAGACATTACTTTGCCGACTAAGGTCCATTTAGTCAAAGCTATGGTTTTTCCAGTGGTCATGTATGGATGTGAGAGTTGGACTGTGAAGACAGCTGAGCGCCGAAGAACTGATGCTTTTGAAGTGTGGTGTTGAAGAAGACTCTTGAGAGTCCCTTGGACTGCAAGGAGATCCAACCAGTCCATTCTGAAGGAGATCAGCCCTGGTATTTCTTTGGAAGGAATGATGCTAAGCTGAAACTCCAGTACTTTGGCCACCTCATGCGAAGAGGTGACTCATTGGAAAAGACTCTGATGCTGGGAGGGATTGGGGGCAGGAGGAGAAGAGGACGACAGAGGATGAGATGGCTGGATGGCATCACTGACTGGATGGATGTGAGTCTGAGTGAACTCCGGGAGTTGGTGATGGACAAGGAGGCCTGGCATGCTGCGATTCATGGGGTCACAAAGAGTCAGACACAACTGAGCGACTGAACTGAACTGAATTTATATTTATATGTATATATATTTACTCTATATATATATATATAGAGAGAGAGAGAGAATAAATATATATATTTACTTATTTAACTTATATGCAGAGTACATCATGAGAAACGCTGGGCTGGATGAAGCACAAGCTGGAATCAAGGTTGCCAGGAAAAATATCAATGACATCAGATATGCAGATGAAACNTATCCTATAGGACCTGGGTAATGCAGTACCATTAAATAGAAAACTTGTAGAATTTATCACAATGTAATATATGGAAAATAGATGGGGAAACAGTGGAAACGGTGTCAGACATTATTTTGGGGGGGCTCCAAAATCACTGCAAATGGTGACTGCAGCCTTGAAATTAAAAGACGCTAACTCCTTGGAAGAAAAGATATGACCAACCTAGTCAGCATATTCAAAAGCAGAGACATTACTTTGCCGACTAAGGTCCATTTAGTCAAAGCTATGGTTTTTCCAGTGGTCATGTATGGATGTGAGAGTTGGACTGTGAAGACAGCTGAGCGCCGAAGAACTGATGCTTTTGAAGTGTGGTGTTGAAGAAGACTCTTGAGAGTCCCTTGGACTGCAAGGAGATCCAACCAGTCCATTCTGAAGGAGATCAGCCCTGGTATTTCTTTGGAAGGAATGATGCTAAGCTGAAACTCCAGTACTTTGGCCACCTCATGCGAAGAGGTGACTCATTGGAAAAGACTCTGATGCTGGGAGGGATTGGGGGCAGGAGGAGAAGAGGACGACAGAGGATGAGATGGCTGGATGGCATCACTGACTGGATGGATGTGAGTCTGAGTGAACTCCGGGAGTTGGTGATGGACAAGGAGGCCTGGCATGCTGCGATTCATGGGGTCACAAAGAGTCAGACACAACTGAGCGACTGAACTGAACTGAATTTATATTTATATGTATATATATTTACTCTATATATATATATATAGAGAGAGAGAGAGAATAAATATATATATTTACTTATTTAACTTATATGCAGAGTACATCATGAGAAACGCTGGGCTGGATGAAGCACAAGCTGGAATCAAGGTTGCCAGGAAAAATATCAATGACATCAGATATGCAGATGAAACCACCATTATGGCAAAAAGTGGAGAAGAACTAAAGAGCCTTATGATGAAAGTGAAAGAGGAGAGTGAAAGAGTTGGCTTAAAGCCCAACATTCAGAAAACTAAGATCATGGCATCCAGTCCCATCACTTCATTGAAAACAGATGGGGAAACAGTGGAAACAGTGTCAGATTTTATTTTTCTGGGCTCCAAAATCACTGCAGGTGGTGAGTGCAGCCATGAAATTAAAAGACACTTACTCCTTGGAAGGGAAGTTATGACCAACCTAGACAGTATATTAAAAAGCAGAGACATTACTCTGCCAACAAAGGTCTGGCTGTCAAGGCTATAGTTTTTCCAGTAGTCTGTATGGATATGAGAGTTGGACTATAAAGAAAGCTGAACACCAAAGAATTGATGCTTTTGGACTGTGGTGCTGGAGAAGACTTGTGAGTCCCTTGCACTGCGAGGAGGTCCAACCACTCCATCCTAAAGGAGATCAGTCCTGGGTGTTCATTGGAGGGACTGATTTTGAAGCTGAATCTCCAATACTTTGGCCACCTGATGCAAAGAGCTGACTCATTTGAAAAGACCCTGATGCTGGGAAAGATTGAGGGCAGGAGGAGAAGGGATGAGAGGATGAAATGGTTGGATGGCTTTACCAACACGATGGACATGGGTTTGGGTGGACTCCAGCAGTTGGTGATGGACAGGGAGGCCTGGTGTGCTGCAATTCATGGGGTCACAAAGAGTTGGACATGACTGAGTGACTGAACTGAACTCAACAACCCAAAGTTGCAACTATGTAATGTCTATTCTATGGAAAATAACAAATGTCCTCTTTATAGTACTTTTGAGACCTTCACTGCAGCATTATTGTATGGGCACAAAAAATAGAGAACAGAAAAATATAATTTCTTCATATTGAATAATCTAGATATATGCAACAGCCGCCAAAAAGAAAAGTGTGGATTTGCATGCAATGACATTAAATAACTCCCCCAAAACTATCACTGACTAAAGGAACTTCGAAGACAAAGTTTATAGCATAAAAAATTTCATTTTAAAACACAGAAATAGCTAAGATATGTACAAACATTTCATATATCAGACAAAAATAAGACTTAAAAAGGTGGAGATAAGGAAGATAAGACAAAAAAAAAAAAAAGCTTGTAAATACAGAAGACAAAGGCCAGGAAGGGGAAGTGGATGCACTGGGTGAAAGGGATCAAGAAGTCATGCAGATATAACGTGCAGTGAAGTGACAATAGTTAATAATACTGCATTGCAAATTTTCTAACAAAGTAAACCTCTCTTTTTTTATTTTAATGTTCCATTGTAAATCACTCTTATCTATGGACAGTAATCACAGTGATGGGCTCGCTCTCCTCTCTCGCTCTCTCTCTCTCTCCCTATTCCCCAGCTTAAGCAAAAGGGAAATTTATTATCTTACATATTGGGAAGTTCTGAGGCCAAACAAGCTCCAGCACTGGGTGATTTAGCTGGTCAACAATGTCATCAAGGTCCATTTTTCTGCTCTGCCTTTCTGACTGGACTGGCGCCACCTTCATGCTGCTGGATGGAGCCTTTTCAGGATTGCATCCAGAAGTAGAAATGTCTAGATAGGGAGGGGCTCTAAGTTTTTTCTTAGGAAGGTGGAATCTTACTAGAAGCCCCATGGATTTTTGTCGTTATTGCAAGAATGAGTCACCAGTCCATTCTGAAACCAATGTCTGACTGGGAATGAGGCACCATAATTGTTTATGGTCAAACAGAATGTACCTTAGAAATGGTGCAGGTGATGGTCGTGGTTGTGCGTAACTAGAGATCTTGGACCTTGAGGATTAAGAAAATAAATGTGAGGGACATCAAAGAACACCTGCTTGTGAGTTAACTTGCCTAATTTAGTTAAACTCTGTTTTGTTACTGGGTTACCAAAAAGTAAATCTTAAATGTTCCCATCACAAGCAAAAAGATTTGTAACTAGGTGTGGTGATGGATGTTAACTAGACTTATTTGGCAGTACATATAAATATAAAAGTCATGTTCCACATTTGAAACTTGTATCATATACCATAATTTTTTAAATGCCCAGTAATAAATAATAAATACATCATTCTGCTCACTGGCAACCCGCTCCAGTACTCTTGCCTGGAAAATTCCACTGATGGAGGAGCCTGGTAGGCTACAGGCCATGGGATTGCAAAGAATCGGACATGACTGAGCAACTTCTCTGTGTTCACTGCTCACTCTGACCTAAGGGCCTCATAGGGATTAAAAGACCAGTAGTGATTATTCCCAGGGATGGGGGAGTCTGGTGGGCTGCCATCGATGGGGTTGCACAGAGTCAGACACGACTGAAGTGACTTAGCAGCAGCAGCAGCAGTGATTATTCATGTTGGGGAGATTTTTTATACTTGGTATCACACTTTCTTATATCAAAAAATTAAAAACCACCTTCAATGAGTATTTCAGTACAAATACATGCAATTGGGCTTCCCTTGTGCTCAGCTGGTAAAGAATCGACCTGCAATGCAGGAAACCTGGGTTAAATCCCTGGGTTGGGAAGACCCCCTGGAGAAGGGAACAGCTACTCACTCTAGTATTCTGGCCTGGAGGATTCCATGGACTGTATAGTTCACAGAGTCACAAAGAGTCGGACACGACTGAGCAACTTTCACTTTCCCCATGCAAATAGTTTTAAAATAGGACTGGGGTTTCTAAGAAGCTAATCATCAGAGAGATCAGGAAGAAGAAAGAATCCAGATCAGCATTTTCCCAAGTCATCGCCTCCAAGGTGCAAGTTAGACTTAAAACAAGAAGCCTCTTCAATACACAGAGACCAAGATCAGATGTCTTCCATGGCAGGGCTTGCTGGTCTCTACATCACAAAAAAAATGCATGCATAAGGTTGCTGCCAGGTGTGCAGAATTATAACACAGGGGATAGACAAGTAAAACTGTCTGAGAACTCCTTATCCAGTCTGCAAATATGATCTCTTCCTCCTTTCTTCCTTGATATTTGACTTGCTTTCCCACTATCTTTATAAGATAATAGACAGTAGAAATTTTAAGAATATTACCATATGTATAGTAAGTTTCAAAGGAGAAAACTGGTGAAACCTCAGTTCAGTTCAGTTCAGTCACTCAGTTGTGTCTGACTCTTTGCAACCCCATGAATTGCAGTACTCCAGGCCTCCCTGTCCATCACCAACTCCTGGAGTTCACTCAGATTCATGTCCATCGAGTGAGTCAGTGATGCCATCCAGCCATCTCATCTTCTGTTGTCCCCTTTTCCTCCTGCCCCCAATCCCTCCCAGCATCAAAGTCTTTTCCAGTGAGTCACCTCTTTGCATGAGGTGGCCAAAGTACTGGAGTTTCAGCTTTAGCATCATTCCTTCCAAAGATATCCCAGGGTTGATCTCCTTCAGAAGGACTAGTTGGATCTCCTTGCAGTCCAAGGAACTCTCAAGATTCTTCTCCAACACCACAGTTCAAAAGCATTAACTGGAAAGTGAGCTAAGATGGCAGAAGAATAGGACGGGAGACAACTTTTTCCCCCACAAATTCATAAAAAAAAAAACATTGCATCGCTGAGCAAATTCTACAAAACAACTTCTAAATGCTGGCAGAGGACATCAGGCACCCAGAAAAGCAGATCATTGTCTTCAAAAACAGGTAGGAAAAATATAAAAGATGAAAAAAGAGACAAAGGAGGTAGGGATGGAGCTCCGTCTCAGGAAGGGAGTCCTGGCCCAGGAAGGGAGTCTTAAAAAAAGAGAAGTTTCCAAACACCAGGAAACACTCTTGCTGCCAAGTCTGTGATGAGCCTTGGAAGCACAGAGGGCAACATAACAGGGAAGAAAAATAAATAATTAATTAAAACCAACAGATTATGAGCCCAATGGTAACTCCTCCAGTGGAGAAGCAGCACAGACGCCTGCATCTGTCACTAGCAAGTTGGGGCTGGGCAGGGAGGCATAGGCTGCAGTGCTTTTTAAGAATCAGGCCAGAATGCTGTGAGTGTAACCAGAGCAAACTAACTTGGGCTAGCATACCAGTCTGTGGGATAGCTACCACGCAAAAAGCTCTAACATAAGACACCAGGACCATGCACAGAACAAAGGATGGAACAGAAATAGCCGGCTGCAGACCATCCCTCTCTGGTGACAGGCAGCCAGAGCCATAAGGGCTGGAAGAGGGCACTCGCAGCCCCAGAGAGACTTTACCTACCAAACTGCAAGCAGGCTTCTTTGCTAAGACTTCTTGTGGTCCTGGACAGTCACCATCCACCTCAGAGGGGGCACCAGCGGTACACCCAGAAAACTGAGCAGCAGGGATGGGAAAGGCGACAAGTCGCGGTGACTGTGCTTGCCAAACACCTGAGCTACTCGGTCCTGGGAAGGGCACAAAACACAGGCCCAACCGAATCTGTGCCTCTGAGGGCTACCTGAGGCCGAGCCTGAGTGGCTTAGGCCAGGGAGGTGCATGCAGCCTAGGTCCAGCCTCAGAGGGTTCCCGGAGGAGAAACATAGAGCCTGAGTGGTGTGCACCATGAGCAGGGGCATGCCCAGCGTGGCTGAGACACTGCGAGCACAAGCCAGTGTTATTTGTTTGCAGCATCCCTCCGTCCCCACAGCAGGACTGAACAAGTGAGCCTAAAAGAAAAAAATGTCCACCACCGCCCGCCTTGTGTCAGGGTGGAAATCAGACACTGAAGAGACCAGCAAACAGAAGAAGCTAAACAGAGGGAGCCACCTTGGAAGTGACCCCACACTGCCCACAACACCAGAGAAAGTCCCAGAAATACATTTACTATTTTTATGACCATTCTCTTTCTTTTTCTTTTTTTTTTTTTTTTTTATGTTGTTTGATCGTTTTTTCTTCTTTTCTTTTTTTTAACTTTTTAAAATTTTAAGTCCTCTATTTCTCCTTTAATTTTAATTTTTATAACCTACTATTACTTTTCAAAAAAAAAAGACCCTGTTTTTAAAGCAAACACCATATATATGTATTTTTGTGGTTGTTTTTTAATAATTCTCGTGACTTTGTTTTCTTCTTCTTCTTCTTTTCTTTAATATTGTATTTTTGAAAATCCAACCTCAACTCTAGATTTTTAATCTTTGCTTTTTGGTATTTGTTGTCAATTTTGTACATTTAAAACCCCAATCTTCAGTACCCAATTTTACCTGAGAGCAAGATTACTGGCTTGACCACTCTCTCCTCCTTTGGACTCTCCTTTTTCTCCACCAGGTTGTCTCTGCCTCCTTCCTCCCCCTTCTCTTCTCTACCCAATTCTGTGAATCTCTGTGTGTTCCAGATGATGGAGAACATTTAGGGAACTGGTTACTGGCTGGATCTGTCTCTCTCCTTTTCATTTCCCTCTTTTATCCTCCTGGACACCTCTGTCTACTTCTTCCCTCTGCTCTTCCCTATATAACTCCATGAACATCTCTGAGTGGTCCAGACTGTGGGGACACATAAGGAAGTGATTACTGGCTAGATTGCTCTCTCTTCTTTTGATCCCACCTCATCTCATTCTAGTCACCTCTAACTACCCCCTCCCTCTACTTTTCTTCATGTAACATTGTTAACCTCTCTGGGTGTCCCTCAGTGTGGAGAAACTCTTCATCTTTAACCTAAATGTTTTATCATTGGTGCTGTATAGATGGAGAAGTCTTGAGGCTACTGTAAAAATAAAACTGAAAACCAGAAGCAGGAGGCTTAAGTCCAAATCGTGAGAACATCAGAGAACTCCTCAATCCAGGGAACATTAATCGATAGGAACTTATCAAATGCCTCCATATCTACACTGAAACCAAGCAACACTCAAGGGCCAACAAGTTCCAGAGCAAGACATAACATGCAAATTCTCCAGCAACACAGGAACACACCCCTGAGCTTAAATATACAGGTAGCTCAAAGTTACTCCAAAACCATAGACATCTCATAACTCATTACTGGACACTTCACTGCACTCCAGAGAGAAGAAATCCAGCTCCACCCACCAGAACTCCAACACAAGCTTCCCTAACCAAGAAATCTTGACAAGCCACTGATACAACTCCACCCACAGTGAGGAAACTATAGTAAAGAGAACTCCACAAATTCCCAGAATATGGAAAGGCCGCCCAAACACAACAATATAACCAAGATGAAGAGACAGAGGAATACCCAGCAGGTAAAGGAACAGGAGAAATGCCCACCAAACCAAACAAAAGAGGAAGAGATAGGAAATCTACCTGAGAAAGAATTCCAAATAATGATAGTGAAAATGATCCAAAAGCTTGAAATCAAAATGGAATCACAGATAAACAGCCTGAAGAAGATGCAAGAAAGGTTTAACAAGGACCTAGAAGAAATAAAAAAGTCAGTATATAATGAATAATGCAATAAATGAGATCAGAAACACTCTGGAGGCAACAAATAGTAGAATATCAGAGGCAGAAGATAGGATTAGTGAAATAGAAGATAGAATGGTAGAAATAAATGAATCAGAAGGGAAAAAGAAAAATGAATTAAAAGAAATGAGGACAATCTCAGAGACCTCCAGGACAATATGAAACGCTCCAACATTCGAATTATAGGAGTCCCAGAAGAAGAAGACAAAAAAGAAAGACCATGAGAAAATACTTGAGGAGATAAGAGTTGAAAACATCCCTAAAAGGGGGAAGGAAATAATCACCCAAGTCCAAGAAACCCAGAGAGTTCCAAACAGGATAAACCTGAGGTGAAACACCCCAAGACACATATTAATCAAATTAACAAAGATCAAACACAAAGAACAAATATTAAAAGCAGCAAGGGAAAAACAACAAATAACACACAAGGGGATCCCCATAAGGATAACTGCAGATCTTTCCATAGAAACGCTTCAGGCCAGGAGGGAATGGCAAGATATACTTAAAGTGATGAAAGAGGGAGGAAGACAAGATGGTGGAGGAATAGGACCGGGAGACCACTTTCTCCCCTACAAATTCATCAAAAGAACATCTCAACGCTGAGTAAAATCTATAGGGCAACTTCTGAATGCTGGCAGAGGACATCAGGCATCCAGAAAAGCAGAACATCATCTTCAAAAACAGGTAGGAAAAATACANATAGGACCGGGAGACCACTTTCTCCCCTACAAATTCATCAAAAGAACATCTCAACGCTGAGTAAAATCTATAGGGCAACTTCTGAATGCTGGCAGAGGACATCAGGCATCCAGAAAAGCAGAACATCATCTTCAAAAACAGGTAGGAAAAATACAAAAGACGAAAAAAGAAAAAAAAGAGGTAGGGAGGGAGCTCCATCCCGGGAAGGGAGTCTTGTCCCGGGAAGAGGGTTTTAAAAAGAGAGAAGTTTCCAAACGCCGGGAAACACTCTCACTGCTGAATCTGTGGCGAGCCTTGCAAGCACAGAGGGCAACATACCAGGGAAGAAAAATAAATGGGTGATTAAGACCAACAGATTATGAGCCCAACGGTAACACCCCCACTGGACAAGAAGAGCAGATGCCTGCATCCACTGCTTACAAGTGGGGGCTGGGCAAGGAGGCGCAGAAGGCGCGGGCTGCAGCGCTTCTTAAGAATCGGACCAGAATGCCCTGCGCGTAACCAGAGTGAACTAACTCAGGCTAGCACATCAGACTGTGGAACACTTACCACACGAAAAGCTCTAACATAAGACACCACCAAGACCGCGCACAGAACAAAGGACAGAACAGAAATAGCCGGCTGCAGACCATCCCCCGCCGGCGACAGGCAGCCAGAGCCATACTGACCAAACTGCAAGCAGGCTTCTTTGCTAACTAAGACTTCTTGGGGTGCTGGACAGTCACAATCTGCCGGAAAAGGGGTGAAGGGGTACACCCAGAAAACTGAGCAGCAGGAAAATGCGATAAGCCGCACGACTGCGCTCGCCAAACACCTGAGCTACTTGGTCCTGGGAAGGGCACAAAACACAGGCCCAATCGAATCTGTGACTGCCTGGGCGCTGAGCCTGAGTGGCTTAGACCAGAGAGGTGCCTGCAGCCTAGGGCCAGCCTCAGATGGTTCCCAGTGGAGAAACCTAGAGCCTGAGCGTTGTGTGCCAGGTGTAGGGGCAGGTCCAGCGGGGCTAAGACACTGCGAATATAGCCAGTGCTATTTGGTAGCAGCATCGCTCCCTCCCCACAGTTCGACTGACCAAGTGAGACTTAATTAAAAAAAAAAAAAAGTGACTTCCTGTGTCCGGGCGGAAATCAGACACTGAAGAGACCAGCGAACAGAAGAAGCTAAACAGAGGGAACCGCCTTGGAAGTGGCCCCACACTGCCTACAACACCAGAGAAAGTCCCAGAAATATCTTTACTATTTTTTGACCTTCTTTTTTTTTTAATTATTATTTTTTTTGGTAGACGTTTGTGTTTGACTATTTTTTCTTCCTTTCTTTTTCCTCTCCTTTTTTTTTAAATTTTTAAGTCCTCTATTTCTCTTTTAATTTTAATTTTTATAACCTACTATCACTTTTCAAAAAAAAAGACCCTATTTTTAAAGCAAATGCCATATATATATACACACAATTTTGTTTGTTTGTTTGTTTGTTTTGTGTGGTTGTTGGTGTTGGTTCTTAATAATTCCCATGACTTTTTTTTTTCTTCTCTTCTTGTTCTTCTTTTCTTTAATATTGTATTTTTGAAAATCCAACCTGGACTCTAGATTTTTAATCTTTGCTTTTTGGTATCTGTTGTCCATTTTTCACATTTAAAAACCCAATCTTCATTACCCAATTTTACCTGAGAGTGAGATTACTGGCTTGACCACTCTCTCCTCTTTTGGACTCTCTCTCTCTCTCCAGCAGGTTGTCTCTCTCTCCTCCCTCCCCCTTTTCTTCTCTACCCAACTCTGTGAATCCCTATGTGTTCCAGACGATGAAGAACACTTAGAGAACTGGTTACTGGCTGGATATGTCTCTCCCCCTTTTCACTTCCCTCTTTTATCCTCCTGGCCATCTCTGACTACTTCCTCCCTCTCATCTTCCCTGTATAACTCAGTGATCATCTCTGAGCAGTTCAGACTGAGGAGCTCACATAAGGAAGTGATTACTGGCTAGCTTGCTCTCTCTTCTTTTGATCCCACCTCATCACATTCCAGTCACCTCTAACTACCCCCTCTCTCTCCCTTTCTCTACGTAACTCAGTGAACCTCTCTGGGTGTCCCTCAATGTGGAGAAACTCTTCATCTTTAAACTAAATGTGTCATCATTGGTGCTATATAGATGGAGAAGCCTTGAGATTACTGTAAAAATAAAACTGAAAAGCAGGAGACTTAAGCCCAAATCCTGAGACATCAGAGAACTCCTGAACCCAGGGAACATTAATCGATAAGAGCTCATCAAATGCCTCCATACCTACACTGAAACCAAGCACCACCCAAGGGCCAACAAGTTCCAGAGCAAGACATATCATGCAAATTCTCCAGCAACACAGGACCACACCCCTGAGCTTCAATATACAGGCAGCTCAAGTTACTCCAAAACCATAGACGTCTCCTAACTCATTACTGGACACTTAATTGCACTCCAGAGAAAAGAAATCCAGCTGTACCCAACAGAACTCCGACAAAAGCTTCCCTAACCAAGAAACCTTGACAAGCCACTGATACAACCCCACCCACAGTGAGGGAACTCCATAATTAAGAGAATTCGACAAATTCCCAGAATACAGAAAGGCCACACCAAACACAGCAATAAAACCAAGATGAAGAGACAGAGGAAGCCCCAGGGACTTGTTCTGACATCCTTGTTAAAATAGGTTACCATCAATAAGTTTTTATGCCTGCATTCTTGGCTCTTCCACTCATCTATCTTGAGTCATGTTGTTTTGTAGTATATTTTTCTTTGGAGAATTGACTCTACCATTTGTTCCCGTCAAGATTTTTCAACTATTTTGGATCCCATGAAGTCTCATGTAAATTCAAAGATATGCCTGTCAATTTCTGAGAAAAATTAACTGAGATATTGATAAGGACTGTATTGAATCTACAGGTCAATTTGGTGGAATGCTGCCAAATTAACTGTATTATCTTCTGATCCATGAACATGGGATGTTTATCTATTGACCTGAGTCTTCCCTAGCTTCTTTTGATGATCTTTTATAGTTTTTAATGTAAAAGTCTACTACTTTCTAACAAGGTATTATTTTTCACACATTCCTTCTCAGAATTGGATTAACCAGTAAACCACATAATTTGTTGTCTTGGATGATGAGGAAAATTCTGAACTGTCATCTCTGTGGGAAAAAAAGACACTTTTTCATGTTTTTTACAAGTAACTCTTCATGGAACCATTGTGGAAGAAAGCATGAAGGAATGTCTGATATTCAGATTGCTGGAGAATTTTAGTTTTCTATTCCACATTGTATGCTCACTTCACTCCCAGCATAGTCAAGGAGTCACGACCCAATTCCCCAGTTTCCTTGGCTTAAATCACCTGCTTCAATCTTTTTTCTTATAAATTTCCTCTAATTGAAGATGTATGACAAGGAAATTGAGCTTCAGAAGTCTATCTTAAAATTCAGTAAGAGAGGAAATAAGGTCAAACCCTACATGGAAGGTAAACAACTAATATGGTTTCCCAATATTTTTCTGGATTATGTCCTTAAAAAAACTTGAGTCACAGGCAACCTAAGGCAGTTGGTCTCCATATATGCATGCTTCAACTTCACTCTCCATTTCTAAAGATTACTAACATTTTCATTAGAAAAATATATTTTACTACTCATCATGTGCTGCACTAAATTAAGAGAGATTAGGATTCTAATTTCACAGAGCTTAAATGATAAATAAAATGCATTATCAGAGTAAAATTGGAACCCTATGATTCTTACATCTTATAAGCTGAGCTAGATAAAAAATACATATTGTTACTGCACAGTTTTGTTTAGTTTACTTATATAACATATTATTACATATATAACAAATTATTTCTTTCTCAGAATGTTACCTAAGCAAGATCTAAACCAAAAGATTTCACCTACAGTAAATGCCCTACAAACAGCCACTGACCCCTTTGTATCTCTTTAAACCAAATGGAAAATGACTGGAAATGATCATAATATACTGAATTTAAAATGCTCTTCAGTTGCTGTTGTTTGTCACTAAGTCATGTTCAACTCTGTGGACTGCATCCCACCAGGTTCTTCTGTCCATGGGATTTCCCAGGCAAGAATACTGGAGTGGGTTGCCATTTTCTTCTCTGGGAGATCTTCTCATCCCAGGGATCAAACCCATATCTCTTGCATTGGCAGGCAGATTCTTTATCACTGAGTTACCTGAGAAGCCTCATCAATGGGTATATGTTGTTCAGTTGATATGTCATGTCTGATTATTTCGACCCCATTGACTGTAGCATACCTCACCATATCCTGGAGTCAGATGTCCCTCACCATCTTGTCTTTTGCCATCTCCTGGAGTTTGCCCAAGTTCAAATCCATTGAATTGGTGATGCCATCCAACCATCTCATCCTTTGTTGTCCCCTTCTCCTCCCACCTTTAATCTTTCCCAGCATCAGGGTCTTTTCCAATGAGTCAGCTCTTCACATCAGGTGACCAAAGTTTTGGAGCTTCAGCTTCAGCATCAGTCCCTTCACCATCAGCATTTAGGGTTGATTTCCTTTAGGAGTGACTGGTTTGATCTCTTTGCTTTCCAAGGAACTCTCAAGAGTTTTCTCCAGCACTACAGTTTGAAAGCATTAATTCTTTGGCACCCTGCCTTTTTTGTTGTCCAGTTCTCACATTGGTACATGACTACTGGAAAGACCATAGCCTTGACTATACACACCTTTGATGGCAAAGTGAAGTCTTTTTTTCAACACACTATCTAGGTTTGTCATAGCTTTCCTGCCAAGTAGCAGTCATCTTCTAAATTCATGGCTGCAGTTACTATCCACAGTGATTTTAGAGCCTAAAAAGCGGAAATATGTCAGTGCTTCCACCTTTTCCCCTTATATTTGCCATGAAGGGATAGGACCATTTGCCATGATCTTAGTTTTCTAATATTAAATTTTAAGCCAGCTTTTTCACTCTCCTCCTTCACTCTCATCAAGAGACTCTTTAGTTCCTCTTTGCTTTCTGTCATTAGAGTGGGTATCATCCACATATCTGAGGTTGTTGCTATTTCTCCCCAAGAACTTAATTCCAGCTTGTAACTCATCCAGCCTGGCATATGGCATGATGTGCTCTGTGTATAAGTTAAGTAAACAGAGTGACAATAAACCGCCTTATAAAGTGTCACAATCCTTTCTCAATCCTGAACCAGTCAATTGTTCCATACAGTGTCCTAACAGTTGCTTCTTGACCCATATTCAGGTTTCTCAGGAGACAGGTAAGATGGTCCGGTATTCCCATCTCTTGAGAGTTTTCCAGTTTGTTACAATCCACACAGTCAGAGGCATAATCCATGAGATAGAGGTAGATGTTTTTCAGGAATTTCCTTGCTTTCTCTATGATACAGTAAATGTTGGTAATTTGATCTCTGGTCACTCTGCCTTTTCTAAACCCAACTCAAACATATGGAAATTCTCAGTTCATGTAACGCTGAAGCCTAGCTTGGAGGATAGATATTAGTAAAATACCGGCCAATAGATATAGAAGATATGACAGAAATAGATCATGATAACTTTTCAGTATTTAGTAAATGCCCACTAAATGCACTGAGGGAAATTTTGTTGAAAGACAGGTCAATCCCACAAAATTTCCCAAGAGATTACTGATTAATTACAAGGAACAAAGTGTTTTTTTTTTTTTAATAATGTTAGATCAGACAGCCACCAAATTAACTAATGATCAATCTCAACATTAAAAGTATCAGGGTGACATTGAATATTTCCTGATAAGACATGAATTTACAGCATCTCATTTGTGATAAATAAAGGATTGTGACAAATACATCTGTCCTAAAGCTAATCCAGCCTTTACCCCAAGGTTTGGAAAACTACAACTTTCAGGAAAAATTTGGAAATAAACTGCCTGTTTTTGTAAATAAACTCTTATTGGGTCCTAACCACACCATTCACTGATTCATTGCCCATAGCTGCTTTCAGGTTACAATATCAAGTTGAGTGCTTGTGAAAGAGAATGCAAGACCACAAAGCCAAAAATATTTACCTTCTGGCTCATTCTAGGAAAATCTTACAGGAATCTATTCTTTGAGACCAGGTTTTCAGTACACTTGAAATACAGGTTAAATGACATCATGAGGAAACAATCAGGCAATTACAGAACATAGGAAACTCTTCTAATGTCAGTATCCTTATAAAAAGTTCATAAGGTTATTCTAGATCAAAGTGAGAAAAATGACATGACAATAAAATTCAGTGTCAATTTTAGTAGGACTCTGGTTTGGATATATGCTATAAAAATATTTTAGAGACAGTGGAATAATTTGAGTATGCATCAGTTACTTATGAAACTATTGATTTTCTTGGGTGAAATAATAATATTATAATTATATAGAACATATTCTATAAATTCATCAATGTTTGATGAAGATGTATTAAAGAATAAAGTGTTGCAATGTCTCCACTGAAAATCAAGTATCAGTAGGAAAATATGCATATGTGTATATGTATTGTGAAATATTTTATAATGTGGCACTATGTTAAAAACTGTGGTTTCAAGGTATAGCCTATACAAGATTTTAGTGTGTCATTGTACCAAATTCTCTCTGTTTGAAATTATAAATAAAATCTATCATAAAAATAAACAAATTTATAATCAGTTATTAATTCCTTAAAAACATACATACTCATGAATTTTTATGTAGACAAAAATGTCTTTTTTAATAGAAAACTAACTTAGTAAATAGATACCTTATAAATATATGAATGGGTATGGCTATGTAGTGATTTAAAGTTTAAAACTTAGAAATAAAATAAAATTATTAAAATATAGAAGAAAATAGAGAATACTTCGATTTCTGGCTAGAAAATAGAAAATGGAAACAGGTAACACCAAACTAGTAATGAGAAATATTCATAGAAACTACAAAGTCATGCCTTTCCTTGGACTCAAAGAGAGCTGGTATACAACAAAGAAGCCTAAACTCTAAGAAAAGATCATCCACAAATATACCATCAGGAACACTGTTTCACACATACAGTACACACACACACACACACACACACACACACACACACAAATGATATGACTGTTACAGAAATGATTAAGAGGAGTCATCAAAATTTTCTTAATTAAAGAAAGTGCTCTCAGCTTTTCATGGTTGAATATGATGCTAACCATGGGTTTGTCTTATATGGCCTTTTTCACAAAACTAAAACAGAAAAATTTAATTTGCATGAAATAGCAAAAGCAATCTTGAGAAAGAAAACAGAACTAAAGGGATGAGGGTCCCTGAAATCAGACTATACTAAAAATCTACAGTTATTCAAAGCAGTATCTACTAGCACAAAAACAGAAATATACACCAATGGAACAGGATATAAAGTTGAGAAACAAACACATACACCTGTGTTTATGTACTCTGTGACAAAGGAGGCAAAAATATACAATGGCGAAGAGACAGTCTCTTCATTAAATGGTGCTGAGAAACTGGAAGGCCACATGAGAAAAAAAATGAAATTAGAACATTTTCTAACACCATGCAGAAAAATAAACTCAAATGGTTTAAACACCTAAATTTAAGGCCAAATAGTATAAGACTCTTAGAGGAAAACATAGGCAGAACACTCCTTGACATAAATTGTAACAATAACTTTTTTGATCCCTGGTGGTCCAGTGGTTAATACTGGAGAAGTGGGTTCAATCCCTGGTCGGGGAACTATGATTTCACACGCTGGGGGCAACTGAGCCCACATGCAACTACTGAGCCCACATTGCAATGAAATATCCCACATGCTGCAATAAAGATCCCACCTCCCACCACAATTTATAGGATCTGACATTGCCAAATAAACAGACAAATAAACATTTTTCAAAAGAAAGACCATTTCAGAACTGGAGAAAATATTTTCCAAAGAAGCAAACAACAAGGAATTAATCTCCAAAATATTCAAACAGCTCGTGCAGCTCAATATTAAAATAAAAGAAAAGCAAAAATGGGCAGAAGATCTACACAGATATTTCTCCAAAGAAGATATATGTAGGTGTGTGCTCCATTATTTCAGTCATGTGGGACTCTTTGCACCCCCATGGACTGCAGCCCACCAGCTTCCTATATCCATGGAATTCTCCAAGTAAGAATACTGGAATGGAATGCCCTCCTCCAGGGAATCTCCCCAAGTCAGGGAGTGAACCTGGGTCTCCTGCATTGCAGGAGCATTCTTTACCCACTGAGCCACCTGGGAAGCCTACCCCAAATACCTCACATAGAGATGGCCAAAAGGACATGAATGATGCTCAACATCACTAATTATTAGAGACATGCAAATCAAAACTGTAAAGAAGTATCACCTCACACTGTCAGGATGGCCATCACCAAAATTTCTATAAACAACAAGTGCTGGAGAGAATGTGGGGGAAAAGGACCCCTCCTACATGTTGGTGGGAATGTAAACTGGTACAGCCACAATGGACAACAGTATGGAGATTTTGGGCTGTCAGTGGCACTAAGGTGCAGCACAGAAGCACTTCATCAGGGAAATGGAGCCAAGAGAAGAGTGAGGGAATAGGACACCAGTGTTGTCATGTCCAAGAGATGGAGCATGAAGAGCTTTACCTTTAGAACTAGAGGACACCAGTGATCACTGCCTTTCGACATAAATGGGAAAGGGTCATATGAGGACACAGTGAGAACAGAGCCAGGTACAAGCCCAGAGAGGGCTTTCATCAGCAACTAACCTTTCCAGCACTTGATCTTGGACATCCAGCCCCAGAATTTCAAGAAAATAAATTTCAGCTCTTTGAGACACTCATTCTATATTTTGTTGTGGAAGTTCTAGCAGAATTGATAATCATGGCCACATAGAAAATAGTAAAAGTTTAAAAATGCAAACAAAGAAAATTATCATAATTCCATCACACAGACTTCCAGAAAATTTGAGGGATATATTTTTCTTCTCTTTAAAAATATATCAGGAATATTTTCTTTTGTCATCAAATATGAATCTCAGACTATGTTGAGCTTTGTTGAAGAATAAAATCCTTAGTTCTAGGCCTGCCAAGGTTTAGGGAGGCTGGGGTGGCATGAGGGAAATCTTTGAGGTGATGGAATATTGATGGATCTTGATTGCAGTGACAGTTGCAGGAATCTACATATGTGATAAAATAACATGGAATTACACACACACACATCACACCAATGTCAGTTTCTTCATTTAAATATTGGACTATCATTACATAAAAATGTAATCTTTGTGGGAAAATGACTGAAGATTACACAGGACCGCTTGGTACTGTTTTGCAACTTCCTCTTAATCTATATTTCAAAATAAAATTTAAAAAAAAACGTATGAGTTCTCTGAGCTTGCAGTACCGCTCTCCTACCTGGGAGGATTCTTGGCTTTTTTTTTTTTTTCCCTAGCATGACCCCCAAACACCAGTATTCACTTCCATCCCAAGCAAAGAATCCAAAGAAAATGAGGCCGACTCCTGCCTCCAGGCCAGACGAGGCATCTGCTTCTTCAAATTCGCTGAAGGAAGAAAAAGAATAGCAAAAAGCAATTGAACATATTGATGAAGTGAAAAATGAGAGACTTAATGAACAAGCCAGTAAGGACATTTTGAAAGTAGAATAGAAATATAACAAACTTCACCAACCATTTTCTCAAAAGAGGTCAGCATTGATGGCAAAAATCCAAAAATTTTGTTTAACAACATTTGATAACTATCCACAAGTGTCTGCACAGCTAGGGGACAAGGATGAAGAGGCACTACATTATTTGACAAGAGTCAAAGTGACAGAATTTGAAAACATTAAATCAGGTTTCAGAATAGATTTTTACTTTGATTAAAACCCTTACTTTGAAAATAAACTTTTGTCCAAAGAATTTCATCTGAATGAGTGGAGATCCATCTTCAAAGTCCAGTGAAATCAAGTGGAAATCTGAAAAGGATTTTATGAAACATCAGGTCAAACAGAATAAACCCAGTGGGAAGAGACAGCATCAGGAACCAGAAAGCTTCTTCACCTGGTTTACTGATCATTCTGATGCAGGTGCAGATGAATTAGGAGAGGTCATCAAAGATGATATTTGCCAAATCCATTACAGTACTACTTGGTTCCTGACATGGATGATGAGGAAGGGGAAGGAGAAGAAGAAAATGATGATGAAGAGGATGAAGGATTGGAAGATACTGATGAAGAAGGAATGAGAATGAAGGTGAAGAAGATGAGGGGGAGGAAGGAGAGGAAGATGAAGAAGAAGATAGAGGACTAATGAAAGGAATGATGATGGATTCCAACCTTTTTTTGTTTTCTCCAGTCCCGGGGAGCAAGTAGCAGTCTTTTTTTTTTTTTTTTTTCTCCTCATCTTGTTCTCAGTCGCCTTGCTTTAAAGTCTCTTCTCCTTTATACGATGGTTCAAAACTTATTTGGGAAGGAGGGTACCTTGAGCAGAATTCAGTGATACTAGAAGAATACTAGATCCTTCAGTAAAGAATCTCTACCCATTTCTGTTCCAAATTCATTTTATCCCTTCCTATCCCAACAAAAATTTTATGGAATCAATACCACCATGCTCTGTGGGGAAAAAAGAAAAACCTTCTGCTCCCTTAGCTCTGCTGGAAACTGGAGGGTGCTAGGCCCCTGTTTGTAGTGCATAGAATCCTAGCTTTTTTCCTCCCTTCTCTGTATATCGGCCTCAGAGAGTACACTGTGTCTCTATATGAATATGGACAGTTAGCATTTACCAACATATATCTGTCTACTTTCTCTTGTTTAAAAAAAAGAAAAAATACTATAAAATGGGGTTTATAGAAAGTTAGCAAAGGGTGGGTTTCAAACGTTTGGGTGGTTTAAGAGGGCATTTTGACAACATGGCTTCTCCTTTGGCATGTTTAATTGTGATGTTTAATGGAAATCCTTGCAGTTTAAGATGACACTTTTAAAATAAAATTCTCTCCTAATGATAACTTGAGCCCTGCTGCTTGATGGGAGAATCAGCAGAACATGTAGGCTTTTATTTGCAATCAAAATTCTCTATTATGATTTTGCTTCTGTTTACTCTTAAACTTTTCTTCTTGTTTCACTGTAAAGAGAATGCTCAGTTTTAAGCATTAAAGTGTACAAGTTGCTTGGTTACAATAAAACTAAATGTGTACACAAAACATTTTTTAATCTGTTAATATATAGCAAATAAATAATTCTATTTACTCTGAACCAAGGTCCTCATACATGCTAAAAGACCAATAAAAGGAGTTTTCATGTTTGATATAGGAGGTCTTCATATATCAGAACAACATAAAAACCACTTTTGAAGACTCTTGCAGTACAAATACCAGTTGCTGCTGCTGCTAAGTCGCTTCAGTCATGTCCAACTCTGTGTCACCCCATAGACGGCAACCCACCAGGCTTCCCCGTCCCTGGGATCTCCAGGCAAGAACACTGGAGTGGGTTGCCATTGCCTTCTCCAGTGCATGAAAGTGAAAAGTGAAAGTGAAGTCGTTCAGTTGTGTCCAACTCTTCGCGATCCTATGGACTACAGCCTACCAGGCTCCTCTGCCCATGGGGATTTTCCAGGCAAGAGTACTGGAGTGGGTTGCCATTGTCTTCTCTGACAAATACCAGTAATGCTATGCAAATGCTTAGAAATTTCGAGAAGTAATCATAGGGCAAAACAGGAAGAAGAAACATCCAGACCAGTGATTTCCTGTTAGGTAATGAAAAGCAGCATGCGTGTGTGCTAAGTTGCTTCAGTCATGTCCGACTCTTTGTGACCCTATGGGCCTTAGCCTGCCAGGCTCCTCTGTCCACAGGCTTCTCCAGGCAAGAATATTGGAGTGGGTTGCCATGCCCTCCTCCAGGTGATCTTCCCAACACAGCTATCGAACCCATGTCTCTTCAGTCTCCTGCATTGGCAGGTAGGTTCTTTACCACTAGCAACACCCAGAAGAGCCCCATGAAAAGCAGAAGTCAAACTGAAAGCCAGAAGTCCCTCCTCGACACACAAAGGAAGATAAGACATCTACTGTGGCTGGGCTTGCTGGTCTCTGCACCATGAGAAACAAGTATCTAAGTTTGCTTCCAGGTAAGCAGAATTATAACAATGGAGTTAGACAACTAAAGCTGTCTGGGATTCTTTATCCAGTTTGAGAAATTTCTCTGTTCTTTACTTTTAAAAGCTTTTGCTTTATTTCTGGTTTTCCCACTATCTTTACAAAGGAAAGCAGGGAAGGAAATTTAAGAAGGGTATTAACTCATTATGTTAAGTTCTCAAAGGAGAAAGTTGGTGAAACTTTTAATTAGTTAATTAATTTATATTTTTGGTTGTGCTGGGTCTTTGCTGTTGTATGTGGGCTTTCTCTGTTTGCCATGCATGGGGGCTCCTCTTGGTTGCAGTGCATGGGCTTCTCATTTTTTGGCAACTTTTTTTATTTTTTTAATATAAATTATTTATATTAATTGGAGGCTAATTACTTTACAACATTATAGTGGTTTTGCCATACATTAACATGAATCCACCACAGGTGTACATGTGTTCCACATCCTGAACATGCCTCCCACCTCCCTCCCCATCCCATCCCTCTGGGTCATCCCAGTACACCAGCCCCGAGCACCTTGTCTCATGCATTGAATCTGGACTGGCGATCCATTTCACATATGATAATATACATGTTTCCATGCCATTATCCCAAATCATCCCACCCTCAACCTCTCCCACAGAGTCCAAAAGACTGTTCTATACATCTGTGTCTTTTTTGCTGTCTCGCATATAGGGTTATCATTACCACCTTTCATTCCATTTATATGCGTTAAGTATACCGTATTCATGTTTTTCTTTCTGGCTTATTTCACTCTGTATAATAGGCTCCAGTTTCATCCACCTCATTAGAACTGATTCAAATGTATTCTTTTTAATGGCTGAGTAATAATCCATTGTATATGTGTACCACAGCTTTCTTATCCATTCATCTGCGGATAGACTTCTAGGTTGCTTCCTTATTCTGGCTATTTAAAACAGTGCTGTGATGAACATTGGGGTACACGTGTCTCTTTCAATTCTGGTTTCTTTGATGTGTATGCCCAGCAGTGGGATTGCTGGGTCATATGGCAGTTCTATTTCTAGTTTTTTAAGGAATCTCCACTGTTCTCCACAGTAGCTGTTCTAGTCTGGATTCCCACCAAGAGTGTAAGAGGGTTCCCTTTTCCCCACGCCCTCTCCAGCATTTATTGCTTGTAGACTTTTGGATCGCTGCCATTCTGACTGGTGTGAAATGGTACCTCGTTGTGGTTTTGATTTCCATTTCTCTAATAATGAGTGGTGTTGAGCATCTTTTCATGTGTTTGTTAGCCATCTCTATGTCTTCTTTAGAGAAATGTCTATTTAGTTCTTTGGCCCATTTTTTGATTGGGTCATTTATTTTTCTGTAATTGAGCTACATAAGTTGCTTGTATATTTTTCAGATTAATTCTGTCAGTTGCTTCATTTGCTATTATTTTCTCCCATTCAGAAGGCTGTCTTTTCACCTTGCTTACAGTTTCCTTTGTTGTGCAGAAGCTTTTAATTTTAATTAGGTCCCATTTGTTAATTTTGCTTTTATTTCCAGTATTCTGGGAGGTGGGTCATAGAGGATCCTGCTGTGATGTATGTCAGAGAGTGTTTTGCCTATGTTCTCCTCTAAGATTTTTATAGTTTCTGGTTTTACATTTAGATCTTTAATCTATTTAGAGTTTATTTTTGTGTGTGGTGTTATAAAGTGTTCTAGTTTCATTCTTTTATAGGTGGTTAACCAGTTTTTCCAGCACCACTTGTTAAAGAGATTATCTTTAATCCACTGTATATTCTTGCCTCCTTTGTCAAAGATAAGTTGTCCATAGGTGCATGTATTTATCTCTGAATTTCTATTGTGTTCCATTGATCTATATTTCTCTCTTTGTGCCAGTACCATACTGTCTTGATGACTGTGGCTTTGTAGTAGAGCCTGAAGCCAGGCAGGTTGATTCCTCCAGTTCCATTCTTCTTTCTCAAGATTGCTTTGGCTATTCAAAGTCTTTTGTATTTCCATACAAATTGTGAAATTATTTGTTCTAGCTCTGTGAAAAATACCATTGGCAGCTTGATAGGGATTTCATTGAATCTATAGATTGCTTTGGGTAATATACTCATTTTCACTATATTGATTCCCGCAATCCATGAACATGGTATATTTCTCCATCTATTAGTGTCCTCTTTGATTTCTTTCACCAGTGTTTTATAGTTTTCTATATATAGGTCTTTAGTTTCTTTAGGTAGATATAATCCTAGGTATTTTATTCTTTTCATTGCAATGGTGAATGGAATTGTTTCCTTAATTTCTCTTTCTGCTTTCTCATTGTTAGTGTATAGGAATGCAAGGAATTTCTGTGTGTCAATTTCATATCTTGCAAATTTACTATATTCATTGATTAGCTCTAGTAATTTTCTGGTGGAGTCTTTGGGGTTTTCTATGTAGAGGTCATGTCATCTGCAAACAGTGTATGTATGTCCTGCCATTCCCTTCTGGCCTGAAGAGTTTCTATTGAAAGATCAGCTGTTATCATTATGGGAATCCCTTTGTGTGTTATTATTGTTTTTCCCTTGCTGCTTTTAATATTTGTTCTTTGTGTTTGTTCTTTGTTTAATTAATTAACGTGTGTCTTGGGGTGTTTCGCGTTGTGTTTATCCTGTTTGGGACTCTGGTTTTTTGGATTTGGGTGGCTGTCTCCTTCCCCATTGGGGGGAAGTTTTCAGCTATTCTCTCCTCAAGTATTTTCTCATGGTCTTTCTTTTCATCTTCTTCTTCTGGGACTCCTATGATTCGAATGTTGGGGCATTTAACATTGTCCCCAAGGTCTCTGAGGTTGTCCTCATTTTTTTTAATTCTTTTTTCCTCTCTGCTTCATTTGTTTCTACCATTCCATCTTCTACCTCACTTATCCTATCTTCTGCCTCTGTTATTTTACTTTTGGTTCCCTCCAGAGTGTTTTTGATCTTATTATTGCATTATTCATTATATTGACTCCTTTTTATTTCTTCTAGGCCCTTGTTAAACATTTCTTGCATCTTTTCAGTCCTTGTCTTCAGGTTATTTATCTGTAACTCCATTTTGTTTTCAAGATTTAAGATCATTTTCACTATCGTCATTTGGAATTCTTTATCAGGTAGATTCTCTATCTCTTGCTCTTTTGTTTGGTTTGGTGGGCATTTATCCTGTTCCTTTACTTGCAGAGTATTTCTCTGCCTTTGCATCTTGTTTATATTGCTCTGTTTCATGTGGCCTTTCTGTATTCTGGCAGTTTGTGGTTCCTCTTAATTGTGGAGGTTCCTTGTTGTGGGTGGGGTTGGACAGGTGGCTTGTCCAGGTTTCCTGGTTAGGAAACCTTGTGTCAGTGTTCTGGTGGATAGAGCTGGATTTCCTCTCCTTGGAGTACAATGAAGTGCCCAGTAATGAGTTTTGAGATGTCTATGGGTTTGGTGTGAATTTGTGCAGCCCATATATGAAGCTCAGGGCTATGTTTCTGTGTTGCTGGAGAGTTTGCATGGTATGTCTTGCTCTAGAACTGGTCGGCTCTTGGGTGGTGCTTGGTTTCAGTGTAGGTATAGAGGCTTTTGGTGAGCTCTTATCGATTGATGTTCCCTGGAGTCAGGAGTTCTCTGGTGTTCTCAGGTTTTGGACTTAAGCCTCCTGCCTCTGGTTTTCAGTCTTATTATTATAGCAGCCTCAAGACTTCTCCATCTATATAGCACCAATGACAAAACATCTTGGTTAATGATGAAAAGTTTCTCCACAGTGAGGGACACCCAGAGAGGTTCACAGTGTTACATGGAGAAGAGAAGAGGGAGGAGGGAGATAAAGGTGACCAGGAGGAGAAGATGGGGGATCAAAAGAGGAGAGAGCAATCTAGCCAGTAATCACTTCCCTATGTGCTCTCCACAGTCTGGACCGCTCAGAGATGTTCACAGAGTTACACTGAAAAGAGAAGAGGGAGAAAGGAGACAGAGGTGGCCAAGAGGATAAAACGGGGAATCAAAAGGAGAGAGACAGATCCAGCCAATACTCAGTTCACTAAGTGTTCTTCACAGCTCGAACAAACAAAGAGATTCACACAGTTGGATAGAGAAGAGAAGGGGGAGGGAGGAGATAGAGGTGACCTGGTGGAGAAAAACGAGAGTCAAAGGGAGAGAGAGCAGTCCAGCTAGTAAAATCTCCCCCAAGTAAAACTGGGTACTTAAGATTGGGTTCTTAAAGGCACAAAATTGATAGAAAGTGAAAGTGAAGTCACTCAGTTGTGTCCGACTCTTTGGGACCCCATGGACTGTAGCCTATCAGGCTCCTCCATCCATGGCATTTTCCAGGCAAGAGTGCTGAAGTGGATTGCCATTTCCATCTCCAGGGGATCTTCCCAACTCAGAAACTGAATCCGGGTCTCCCACCTTCCAAGAAGACACTTTATCATCTGAGCCACCAAGGTCTAACAAACACCAAAAAGCAAAGATTACAAATCTAGGGTAGAGGTTAGCTCTCAAAAATACAATATTAAAAAACCAGAACAAAGTCACAAAACTTATAAAATATATAGGTGAAGTTTGCTTTAAAAATAGGGTCTTTTTTTTTTCAAGGTAATAGTAGGTTATAAAAATGAAAATTAAAGGAGTAATAGAGGACTTAAATTTTTTTAATTTAAATAATAATGATAGTAAAAATATATCTAGGAATTTCTCTGGAGCTGTTGTGGACAGTGTGGGGCCAATTCATTTTCGGATATTTCCTTGATCAGCTTATACTTCTCAAGATCTATAGGCCCCTTCCTATGTAGTCAGTGCTAACTACACGGTTTTAATCTTTTGCACCTGTCACTTCCAAAGCAGTTCCTTCTGTTTATTTTAGCTTCTTCTGTTTGCTTGTCTCTTCAGTGTCTAATTTCTCCCCTGACACAAGGGGGCGATGGTCGTCACTTTTTTAGGCTCACTTGTTCAGTCGTGCTGTGGGGAGGGAGGAACACTGCAAACAAATATCACCGGCATGTGTGAGGAGTGCTCGCAATATCTCGGTGACAGTGGGTTTGCCCCTGCTCACAGCGTGTGTGCTTTCCTGGTTTACACTTCTCAGGCTCTAGGTTGCTCTTCCGGGAACTGTCTGAGGCGTGCCCTGGGTTGCGTGCACTTCCCAGGCCTAAGCCTCTCAGGTTCAGGTTCTCGGGTACTCCACAAAGGCACAGACTGGGTTGGGCCTGCATTTTGTACACTTCCCAGGTCCAAGCAGCTCAGGTGATCAGGTGCTTGATCACCCCCAGGTTGGGGGTGCATCTTATCCTCTCCCCCCGTCCCAGCCGCTCAGTTTTCTGGGTGTACAATGGGCGCACCTTCTCAGATGTGCTTTGTGTCTCTTCTGGGGAGCTGATCTCTGGTTGTGACCCTTCCGATGGATGTCAACCATCCGGAATCCCAAGAAATCTTCGTTAGCAATGAAGCCTGCTTGCAGTTTGGTAGAGGATGCCTCACTGGAGCCACAATTGCCCCCTTCCAGCTCTGGCTGCCCCCGCTGCCTGTCTCCCATGGGGGATGGGCTGGTCCCCAGCTAGCTAGCTCTGCTCAGACCTTTGTTCTGTGAGCACACCTGGCAGTGTCTTAGGTTAGGGCTTTTCGAGGCATAGTGTTCTCTCTCTCTCTCTCTCTCTCTCTCTCTCTCTTTCTCTCTCTCTCTCTCTCTCTCTCTTTCTCTCTGGCTATCCCCTAATCTGGGTTGATATCTCATGTTAGGTCCCTCAGATTGCCCTTGTGGCATGCAGGCCTGATCCTTACCCTAAGCAATGCAGCCCTCGCCTCCCTGCCCAGCCCCCACCCCTCTTGCTAGCGGTGGATGTGACTGTTTGGGCTGCTTTTCTGCTGGAAGATGCCATTAGACATGGAATCTGTGGGTTTTAATTATTTATTTATTTATTTTTCCTCCCACTTATGTTGCCCTCTGAGATTCCAGGACTTGCCACAGACCCACGGGTGAGAGTGTTTCCTGGTGTTTGGAAACTTCTTTCTTTTTTAAGACTCCCTTCCTGGGACAGATCTCCATCCCTACCTCTTTTGTCTCATATCTTGTATTTTGTCCTATCTCCTTTTGAAGACAGTGGGCTGCCTTTCTGATGCCTGATGTCCTCTGTCAGCATTCAGAAGTTGTTCTGTGGAATTTGCTCAGTGTTCAAATGTTCTTTCAAAGAATTTGTGGGGGAGAAAGTGGTCTCCTCATCCTATTCCTCCACCACCTTAGGACCGCCCCCAACTCTCTCTTTTAAAAACTTTGTATTTCATATTGGCATATAGCTGATTACAGGATAGGCTAGCCACTCCAATATTCTTGGGCTTCCATTGTGGTTCAGCTGATAAAGAATCACAAGCAATGTGGGAGATCTGGGTTTGATCCCTGGGTTGGGAAGATTCCCGGGAGAAGGGAAAGGCTACCCCCTCTACTATTCTGGCCTGGAGAATTCCGTGGACTGTATAGTCCATGAGGTCCAAAGCGTTGGACACAACTGAGTGGCTTTCACTTTTACTTTTCATAGCTGATTAACATGTTATGATAGTTTCAAGTGGGCAGTAAAGGGACTCAGCCATACATCTATATGAACCCATTCTCCTCCAAACTCTGGTGGCTTCTCATTGCAGAGCATGGGCTCTAGGTGTGTGGGCTTCAGTAGCTGTGGCTCATGGGGTTAAGTTGCTCTGCAGCATGTGGGACCACCCGGACCAGGAATCGAAACTGTCCCCTGCATTGGCAGGCAGATTCTTGCCCATTGGACTACCAGGAAAGTCCCAAGTTGCTGAAATGCATTCCTAGTAAAACTTAACTAAGATTCCTCATTTTACCACCTGTATTAGCCCAGGTTCGCAAGAGGAACAGAACCAATAGGGTGAATCTATAGAGGTGAGAAAGGATTTTATTTAAGAAACTGATTCATGAAATTGTGGAGGTTGGAAAGTCCAAACATCTCAAGGACCAGCAGCACACTGGAAGCCCAGGATGACCCGGTGTCGCATCTCACATTCAAGGGCCTCCAGGAGCGATTTTATTTTCTTCAAGGAGGTCAATTTTCTTTTTCCTCTTAGGCCTTCAACTGATTGGATGAGGTTCACCTAAATTATGGAGGGCAATGTACTTTATTCAGAGTCTACTGATTTAAATGTTAACTCAGAAACAGACTCACTGACTTAGAAAATAAGCTTATGATTACAGGGGGGAAGTGGAGGATAAGAGATAGATTGGGAGTTTGGGATTCACATGTACCCACTGTTATATTTAAAATAGATAATCAACAAGCACCTATTGCATAGCACAGGGAACTCTGCTCAATATTCTGTAATAGCCTAAATGCAAAAATAATTTGTAAAAGAATAGATACATGTATATGTATAATTGAATCACTTTCTATACACCTGAAACTAACACAACATTGTTAATCAAATATGGTCCAATATAAGATAAAGATGAAAGAAATTATTTCTCCTGACAAACAATGTTACTTCATGTAAAACCTTCACAGCAATATCTAGAGTAGTGTGAGACCAAACATGTGGGCCCAACCACATTGCTACATAAATTAACCATAATATCAACTAAACCTCATTAGTCTTCAGTCATCTACAACTGAAACAAAGGTCATGCTATTATGCTATTACTACCATTGCACTCATTTGATCAACCAGTCAATTCTAAAGAAAATGAACTCTGAATATTCATTGAAAGGACTGATGCTGAAGCTGAAGCTCCAATACTTAGGCTACCTGCTGCAAAGAGCTGACACACTGGAAGAAACCCTGATGCTGAGAAAAATCGAAGGCATGAGGAGAAGGAAGTAAAAGAAGAGGAGATGGTTGGATAGCATCATTGACTCAATGGACATGAGTTTGAGCAAACTCTGGGAGGTAGTGGAGGACAGAGGAGCCTGATGTGCTGCAGTCAAAGAGTTGCACACGACTTAGCAACTGAACAACAACTCATTTTGCATTGGGGAAATTGTGCTTCAAAGGACAGGTGGCATTTCCAAAGACATGTGGATACCAAGTGAAAGTTTGTATGCAGACTTGGGTCTTCAAATCCATTCTCCATCAGGATCCTCTGTCACATAACAGTGTTGAAATGGCAGTACAGCCTGGAAGAGGAATTCTTTTTTATCTTTGCCTAAGAAGAAAGATCCTGTAAGGCACACAGCTCTGAAAAGATTTTCTTAGGGTTCAACTGCTCACATGGATGGGATACTGATTGTAGGATAGACTTCATCCCTTTACACCCACAGTTCAGTTCAGTTCAGTCGCTCAGTCGTGTCTGACTCTGTGCGACCCCATGAATCGCAGTACGCCAGGCCTCCCTGTCCATCACCAACTCCCAGGGTTCGCTCAGACTCACGCCCAAGGTAAGAGAAACCCAAGTAAGATGGTAGGTGTTGCAAGAGGGAATCAGAGGGTGAACACACCGAAACCATACTCACAGAAAACTAGTCAATCTAACCACACTAGGATCACACCCTTGTCTAATACAAAGAAACCAAGCCATGCCTGTGGGGCAACCCAAGATGGATGGGTCATGGTGGAGAGGTCTGACAGAATGTGGTCCACTGAA
>SJXQ01007067.1:0-22163 GCA_006408695.1 Aepyceros melampus
CAATCCTCTAGAAATAGGAGGTTGTGCTATGCTATACCACTCTGTGCAGGGCCACAAAGGGAAGCACCAAATAAGATGAGACAGCAGAGGGGGAGCTGCAGGCAGGAGCTTTTATTTCAGTTATGCAGAAAAGAATGGCAGAAGCAAACAGTACAGACTTATGATTGGACAGTTCGAACAGTTTTAATAGGCTCTGCTCTGCAGGGATGGTTCCCAGTTGTCCAGTACCCAGTCCTGTGGTGATTAGGGCAGAAGACAGTATCCCAGACTGAAGAAGTATGAGAAAAGGCAATTGGTGGAGGATGTTGGTTGCATATCAAAAGCATGCTGGCAAGAAAGATGTTGGTCTCTCTAGGAATTAGTTAACCCTGGGAAAGCAGTTCTCCAGATCTGTAGGGCTCCAAATACTAGAGCATCAAGAGTACAGAAAGTAAGAAAAAAGAAAGTTAAAACAGCTGTATTCTTGGGGCAGCCATGTGAAGATCCTAGAGAAGTGGCATACAGTGTGGAATGAAGCCTTTACTGTGGTTGTTCTTTAGTTGCTAAGTGTCTAGTCTTGTGAGCCCATGGACTGTAGCCCACCAGGCTCCTCTGTCCACGAGATTTCCCAGGCAAGAATGCTGGAGTGGGTTGCCATTTCTTTCCCTAGGGGATCTTCCTGACCCAGGGATTGAATCTGCATCTCTTGCATCTCCTGCATTGGCAGGCGAGTTCTTTACCACTGAGCCATCTGGGAAGCCCCAGAACCTCATTCTAAGTTCCATTTTCTGACCATCTGAAATGCTGTAGGCACAGTCTGTTGAATCTCCTTCCAATACTCCAGTTGCTCTTCCTCCAGCCTTATCCTGCTCAGATTCTTGAGTTTATCAAAGTAGTTGCTGTAGCCACAATTATTGTCTGAATCTGCTTTTAAACATGTTATGATATATGCAATCATACATTAATAATCTATTTTAAGATATTAAAAATCTTGTCTATATCATAGATTTATGGATGTATGATCTTCCAACTTGATGCCAAAATATAATAAATCCTCAGCGATTTAAAATGTTTAGCATATGAAACTAGTCATTTTTTTTTCTACTTTGATGTTCCTGTCTTCATATTTGCTTCAATTTCTCTACTAGAATCACATTCTTATTTATTTTCTCTCTGTGCATTCTTGGGATATTTCTGCTCAGTAGAAATGCAATATCAAGCTTCACTGCTTTATTAAATATATCAAACATCAGACTCTCTGAATAGTGAGCCAAAAGTTGCCAAAGGATATATTTCTTTTGTCTGCTGTGAACTATGCCAGCAGGCTCAGCAAAGTGGTAATGACTGTGTTTTATATTATTTACTGAATATGTGAGAACTGATCTTTTAAGGACCTCTGTATCCTGTAGCTTTATGACATCATCGAGAGAAATTTAACTATTTTTTACTTTCTCCACAAATGAAGTGTATGTTATCTTTGGCTTTACTTCTACTGAGTTTGATGAATCCTTTTCAAACCAGGGAATCAGACTTAATATATATACTTTCCTTAACACAAAATCTTCAGTATTTTACATTGATTAACATACAGTTCGGAGAAGGCAACAGCACCCCACTCCAGTACTCTTGCCTGGAAAATCCCATGGACAGAGGAGCCTGGTAGGCTGCAGTCCATGGGGTCGCTAAGAGTCGGACACGACTGAGCGACTTCCCTTTCACTTTTCACTTTCATGCGTTGGAGAAGGAAATGGCAACCCACTCCAGTGTTCTTGCCTGGAGAATCCCAGGGACGGGGAGCCTGGTGGGCGTCCGTCTATATAATATATATACTTTCCTTAACACAAAATCTTCAGTATTTTACATTGATTAACATACAGTTCGGAGAAGGCAACAGCACCCCACTCCAGTACTCTTGCCTGGAAAATCCCATGGACAGAGGAGCCTGGTAGGCTGCAGTCCATGGGGTCGCTAAGAGTCGGACACGACTGAGCGACTTCCCTTTCACTTTTCACTTTCATGCGTTGGAGAAGGAAATGGCAACCCACTCCAGTGTTCTTGCCTGGAGAATCCCAGGGACGGGGAGCCTGGTGGGCGTCCGTCTATGGAGTCGCACAGAGTCGGACACGATGGAAGCGACTTAGCAGCAGCAGCAGAACACAGAGTTTATCTGTCCTTTAATTGTGTTCACCCAGATTGTGCCGATTTACACTTTACCATACCAAATTTCATTTGTGATTCCAGTTTTGTTTTTTGATTTTCAAAAGCAGTTGAAAGTGAGTTAGCAGAATACTTTGAATGGTTTCTTTTGTAAAGAGTGATGATGTAATGCTCCCCCACAATTATTTCCTATAAAGTTATTTGGTTTTATGTTGATAGAAAAGGAAACACAGCTAACATTGACTCTCTGTGTTTGAAATTAATTCTCCAGTATCTTCACATGACTATGCAATATGTGTGCTTAGTCGCTCAGTCGTGTCTGACTCTTTGCTACCCCATGGACTATAGCCCACCAGGCTACTCTGTTCATAGGATTCTCCAAGCAAAAACCATGGTGTGAGTAGCCATCCCCTTCTCCAAGCAGTCTTCCCAACGGAGGGATCAAACCCAGGTCTCCTGCATTGTAGGCGGATTCTTTATTGTCTGAGTCACCAGGGAAGCCCTCACATGACTATGTCTACCCCTACATGTCAAGCTTTTAAGTCTGACTTTTATTCATTGCATAAACCTGGAAAAATAGCTATTTTTTAAAATTTCCATTCTCTCATAATAAAAGTTAATAATTTAGCTACCACAGATTACACTGTGAAATTCCACTTAAATCACCATGGCAATATGCTGCTTTGAGAGAGAGAAGAACCTCCATGAATAGTGGGTTGCATCAGTGTTCCTTTTAACACCTCTCCACAAACTCACAATTCTGATACACAGGTTTCTGCCCAGTTCTAGAATTTCACATTTTCTCCTCTTATGAAGTAACAATTTCTCGTGAAGTTTAGTAATATACCACTCATTCTGTGTCTCTACTTCCTAAATAAACATATGGCATGGACTCAAATGCCTGAACTCTAGGAACTTCAATAAACTGAGATTGTTTAAACAAAACTGTTAGTGAATCATTACGCTATCCCTTTCCCATGAGGCTGTAGAATTTTAGCTTTGAAGCGAACATAAAGAATATCCAGGCCAATCTCTGCATTTTAGAGATGAGAACAATTGAGCTTTGCGGAACTCAAGGAATCTTGAAATTTGCCCAAAGTGGCGAGACTAGTAAGTGACAGATTCGTATGTGTATAGTTTTAAAAACATGTAATATTGATATTTACTTCTTTTAAAAAAAAGTTATTGTTATTTGGCTGCACCAGATCTTAGCTGGGGCACACATGACCTTCGTTTCATCATGTGGGATCTTTGGTTATAGCATATGGCTTCCCTAGTTGTGGCTCACGGGCTCAGTAGCTGTGGCGCGTGGACTTAGATGTTTCACTATATGCGGGATATTAGTTTCCTGACCAAAGATTGAACCTGTGTCGTCTATATTGCAAGGTGGATTCTTAACCCCTGGACCACCAGGCAAATCCCTTTATTTCATTTGCATTAACTTCTTTTTTTTTTTTTTTTTTAAATCTGAAGACTAATATAGCCTGGTTAAATTTTTGAAGTCTCCAAATACAACTAAGGGAGTTCCCTGGTGGCCTGTGGTTAAGACTCTAGGCTTTTACTGCTGCAACCTGGATTCAGTCCCTGGATGTGGAACTGAGATCCTGAAAGTCAAAAGACAAACAAGCCAAACAACTAAAATAGCCCGTTGTGTCTCTCTCTTTATTTTTTAATCAAAGAATTGCTACTGGGCTTGTGCCTTTAAGAATGGTTCTAATAAAGCATTACTCAGAGGTGATACTCAACGTATTTAACAACAGGATATCTTAGACATTGCCCAACAATTGGTTTGTTTGTTCTGGTTCTGCCAGCTGCATATGACCTTGGGTATATTACTCAAAAATAGACAATGCCCCATGTTAGAAAAAAAAAAAATTCCTGAGAGGTTGTCACAACACAAGGAAAATAGTACCAAATAACACTATAATATTTTCACTATCATGTTTGTTACGCACAATGTGTTCTTTCTCAAAGCAAAGGACTTTTTTTTTTCCATAAGATAATCCTCCTGGACTAACTGTTAGATTTACCTGTTGGTAACCGTAACAGAACTGAACTTCTGGAGCTGGTAAAATTGATTGCCTCCTCGAGTTAGAACTTTTTATGTATTATAAAGTAAACTCTGGATATATTTATCCATGTATTTAGTTTGTAGCTGTTACATTGGGTTTAGGCAGTGAGGACATGATAATATACTTTGTTAGCAGACTTGAATAGGGGTTAAATTTGTGTTTGTTGATACACTACAAAACTTCATAAACAATGGCAATGTGTATTTCCCAAAGTCAATATGGGAATGCACTATCGTGCTGGCTTTACTGAACAAGTCTGAATTTGTGGCAGGAAAACATTTAGTTTTCCTGTATTTGTATTATTTGGAGGAATCAGACAGAGTGTTTTGTTGTTCTCTCACTTTCATCAACCTAGAAGAAATTTTAGAGAAACATAAAATTTTAGTGTTATATTAGAAAGGAACCTAGAAGTGTAGTATAATTTTCCTACAATGCAAAACCCCTTCTGCCAGCATCCCTGAAAAATCTTCACCCAGATGTTTCCTGAATATTTTCGATGATGGGTAGTTCAAGGCTTCCTTTCCTTACTCAGGAGCTCTGGTTGTGTAAAGATCTGTGTTAACCCTTAACCTGTGTTTTTGAAGTGTAGTTTCTGGACCAGCAGCATTAACACGGCCTAAATATTTGTTAGAAAGACAAATTCTCAGGCCTCCACTCCAGGCTGATTGACTAAGAAAGTCTAAGAAAGGAGCCCAGTAGTAGTTTAACAAGCCCACCAGGTGATTTTGGCGCACACTGAAGTTTGAGAACCACTGCCCTATATACCTGGAGAAGGCATTGGCACCCCACTCCAGTACTCTTGCCTGGAAATCCTATAGATGGAGGAGCCTGGTGGGCTGCAGTCCATGGGGTCGCTAAGAGTTGGGCACGACTGAGCGACTTCCCTTTCACTTTTCACTTTCATGCATTGGAGAAGGAAATGGCAAGCCACTCCAGTGTTCTTGCCTGGAGAATCCCAGGATGGGGGAGCCTGCTAGCTGCTGCCTATGGGGTCGCACAGAGTCTGACATGACTGAAGTGATTTAGCAGCAGCAGCAGCCCTATATACCGGAGAAGGCAATGGCACCCCACTCCAATACTCTTGCCTGGAAAATCCCATGGATGGAGGAGCCTGGTAGGCTGCAGTCCATGGGATCACTAAGAGTTGGACAGGACTGAGTGACTTCCCTTTCACTTTTCACTTTCACGCATTGGAGAAGGAAACGGCACCCCACTCCGGTACTCTTGCCTGGAGAATCCCAGGGACGGGGGAGCCAGGTGGGCTGCTGTCTATGGGATCTCACAGAGTCAGACACAACGGAAGCGACTTAGCAGCAGCAGCAGCCCTGTATACAACCTCGTACAACAAAATTAACAAGGACTCTGTGTTTTAGCCCTTTGGCTTGCAGATATCAGGAATCTAGCTATAAATGTAGCTTTAGCATAAGAGGGCATATCCTAGTTCATGAGGCTTGTGATAAGGGGGTACTTCATAGGATCAAAAGAATTGACCTGGATGTACAGGATCTGGGCAAAAACCATCTTACTCTTGTCCATGCTCAGTACTACGCACCCTGGCTCCACTGCCCGCCCCCGCCCCACCCTCAGCCCACAAGCTGCTCATTCTGTCTCTGCTTAATTTCATCCTCTACTGCAGAAGGTTTCTGTTCACCCTGAAGATGTCGACCTTCTACTCTCCCACCCTTACAACATAACTTCATAAGCCTTGAGCACCTGATCTCAGGGATGGGACTATTACTCCTCAGACTCCAAATCAAGAAATCCCAGAGAAGGACTCCTAGAGCAGGAAATGTGAACCAAAGAAAGTCTTGGGAAATCTTGCTGGGCCAACAAGCAACAATAGTTTCTGCCGTTTATTACGTAGACTGTAGTCAATCTTACTTTGTTTTATGTATTTACTTCGCTGCGCGTGGGCTTTCATTGCAGCATGTGGGCTTTCTCTCGTTGCAGCGAGCAGAGGCTACTCTCTAATTGTGGCGCATGGACTTTCCATTGCGGTAGCTTCTTTCTTGTTGCAGAGCAGGGACTCTGGAGCACGTGGGCTTCAGTAGTTGTGGCTCTCGGGCTCTAGAGCACAGGTTTAGTAGTTGTGGGGCATGGATAGTTGCTGCATGGCCCGTGGGATCTTCACAGACCATGGATCGAACCTGTGTCCCCTGCGTTGGCAGGCAGATTCTTAACCCCTGGGTCACCAGGTCCCAATCTTATTTTGGTAAAGGAAGTTTAGAAAGACTAGTCACCTTGCTCAAATCAGTGAAATTGAAACCCTCAAAACTTTAAGTAATGATATTTAAGACTACAATGTAGTCATTCTTTTACCGAAGACTTCCCTTGAAAATTTATGTTTGGATTTTAAGTCAACATATTTGTACTGAACTTTCTTCCCCCCATGAAAAAAAAATAGTTTTATAAATATAACTTCATGAGCCTGCAGTAAAAACAATGGTGAAAGAAATACAATTTTCCTATGGCAGACAGACGGTTGAGATTTTTTTGCATTTATGTCATTCAAAAATGATTGTTATAAACTTCCAACTTGGCAGGAGTGTACTCCCAATGGAGGAAAAGAAAAAAAATCAAGCCAATCTAAAGTCATAAAAATTTAAATAAAGTAGTTAAGAACAACACAAGAGAGAACATTTTACGGATTTTCACAAGAGCTTTGACTTAAGGCTTCCTGATTCCAAAAAATTACAACTTAGGGATTTGACTTTAGCAAAGTGATATTTTTTCTTCTACCTTCTACCTAAACTCAAAAAGTATATATAGTAATGAAGCAGAAGCGTTAGAAACATACATTATCCAAGCATAAGGAATTCCAAATGTTCATTTGACCTCTTTACCCATAAACTGATCTTCCCATTTTCCCCTTTGTATAGTATACAATAGCCTAACACAGTATGGTTTATACTTTTAAGGCATGTTATAAACCATACTGAGTGTGCTCTATAGTTGAATCAACATAAGAATTTGAACTCTGGAATTTCCTGGTTCTTGAATGTGTAAATTCACAAGACTGTAGTGTTACGCTATTTATGGACAGTTTCATAAAAACAAGCACCGTTCTAGGTTTTTTCTACTCTACCTTATGTTTCCTTTCACCCATTAGGTAACTGTGGCTTTCCATGGCAGCCTGGGACAAGGGATTCTGTCAGCCCAAGCAGAGTTGAGCTAGTGTGGCACTAGAGAATTCTGAAATTGAAGTTCTTATTAATATTTTTTAAAGATTATATATGAAGCAATTGTTTTTTAATTCTTAAAATCATTGACTCTTACTACAAGTTTTTGTCAAACAAGCAGGACAGAAGCTGTTGGAAAAGCAAGGAAGCGTTAGTGGCTCTTATAGTAAAACATGAGCTCGCTGTTTTTCTGTGACCTCTTGCGCTAAATGCTCAGTCTGAAGTGGCGGATGAAGAGGCATTAGATTCAGTTAGATTCAGTTTTTCCTTACTCACAATTTTGTTTTAGTAGACAAGTTATAAAAATAAAATCAGAGAACCTCATTCTGTTCTCTATTTTGGACACCAAATAAGTCCATCCATACTATTTTGCCATAAGCAGATTACTCCAGAAATTCCAAATCTCGATATGACCATCCCCAAAGTCAGCTGGTCCTACTGTCCCTTGTCACTTTCAGCTGAAACTCAAACTACCAGCATGCTAGAACCAGTTGTTATGTTCGCAGGAACATACACTAAGTCTCTGGCTCAGATCGGAATCTTGTCTGAGGATGGTTTTTCCTTATCATCCCTTATATGCTGGTTCTGTGTATGAACTTTATTCTGAATGCCTGATCAGGGAAAATTAACATATATGATGGTTATCGTGATGATGAGTATGATGAGAATGATGTTGAAGATGACTTCGCAATAATTTAAGGAGCATTTACTATAAGGTAGCCATTAAGTTCAGTCTGTTCTGCTGCAGTGTCTATAACATACAAGGCAAATTAGTTCATAACTCTCAAATAAGGAGATATCAATATAATCAAGATTACTTTGATTCATAAGTGATTTGCCCCCCAGCAAGCGAATATTTTGCAGCTCAATGCACACATGTTAATATGTTTCAGCTCAATGCACACCATTTAATAAGATTTAAAAAAAACACAGGAAGTCATGAAGTAATCCAGTACTGAACACAGTGCCCATTCACCCTGCTTTCTTTCTCTTGGCTCTATCTTGGAAGTGCTTGCTGGGAGTTTTCCTGGATCTTAGTGCATTTTGCCTTCATCTTCGTAACTTGGCAGCATCTACCCTTACTCATACCTTCTTCCATCAAGTAGCCATCACATTTTCTTAAAAGGCAAGTCTTATATTTACTTAGCATTTTTTTAAAGAGAACTTGAACTGTGACAGTATTTTATTAGCATATGCATTGTGATCGTCAGTGCTTTGATTACAAAGTTGCACAGATTTTGAGCAACCTGCCCAACTCTGTTTTTTCCGTAAGTTGTGTGTGCATGTTTACAGAATGAGTGGCTTGTGGTTTCTGCACTTATTACAGAAATGTCTGTCATTTACCTATGTAGTCCTATCCAGTTCTTGTCACTATTTTATTGATAGGAGTTATCCCCATTAACTGAAGAAAGGAAAGCAAGGCTCAGAGAATTTATAACTCATCCAGAATCTCATTGTAATGAGAGGGCAAGATGACTTTGAGTCATTATTACTCCCCACTTATTATTGGACTTCCCTGGTGGCTCAATTGGTAAAGAATCTGCCTGCAGTGCAGGAGACCTGGGTTCGATCCCTGGGTTGGGAAGATCCCCTGGAAAAGAGAATGGCAACCCACTCCAGTATTCTTGCCTGGAGAATCCCATGGACAGAGGAGTCTTGTGGGCTGCAGTCCATGGGGTTGCAAAGAGTTGGACATGACTGAGGGGCTAACACACACTTAATATTAATAGCTGGCCTCATAAACTTCTACTCAGCAACACTTTCCAGTCAAAATCAAAGTGAAGGCAGAAGCAGGAAAGACACAGACCCCGTGAAACAGAGTTGTGGGGAAAGCAGCTCCTGCCCAGCCATTCTCCCAGAATGACAGCACTTCCTCTGCATTTCTTGTGGAAGATATCCCAGAATACTTTTTTATTATTCCAGAAAAAACCTCCATAAAAATAAATTAAATATATGGGTCAGCTTCAGCAAGCTACTGATAACATCACATGAGGCAGGCTGTGTATTTCTGCAGAGGTATAAAGCCAGGCTGAGCCTACCCTGGCCCTGGCTTCATGGTACCATGATATAGCACATTCCAGAAGATGAAAATAGGATGCTGAGCATTCAAATAAAAAAATAATAATCCCAGAAGAGATTTCCTATTGTCCATTGAGTTCCTTTCAGAAATTGAATATGATTTGAGGGAAGCACTATTGTTCGTCTCACAGATGAAAATAATGCATTTTTAAAAGAAATTGTCTGACACAGCATGATCCTGTTTTTATTAAAACAGAATACAGACACACAAACCCTTTGAAGAGTAAGCATCAAATTATTCATGGTATTAAACTCTGAGTGGTAAAATTATGGTTTTTTTTTTTACTAGCTTACATTTTTACAAAATGTCTAAAATGAATAAGCATAATTTTTCTAAAAAGTGATGAAAATTACTTTTGAAAACAAATTCTTAGGATAATTTTGTGATTTTCTTTCCTGAGAGAAACTGGTTTTTGTATTGAGGAAAGGCATTATATTTTTGAGGTTGATCAGTCTTTTGGTGTCACTCAGCTTTGCTGTCCTTATAGATGTCACAGACTTGCTGCCTTTTGTCCCCCTAGTCTTTCATTTCAGCTTTTCATGACTTTGCTTCTCCCTCATTCCCAGGCATTTTACCTCACCCACATTTAAGGACCGTTCTTCAGCCTCCCTTCATGCTGCTGCGTCTCCCTTCTTTGCTTCTCTCCGGCATCTCTGCTTCCCTGGGATACCCAGCCACCCCTGTGCTGACTCTAGCATTCTCTTCCAGAAACAGTGGCAGCGTTCACATTTGATTGCACATTCCTATTGTTTTGGAGGGATTTTTTTGCATCTTTTTTTTTCCCTCTTATTTTTCCCAACAATAGCAGTGACTATTTGTTTACTTCTAAGAAACCCATGTCATTTGGGTTTCCTGGTAGCATCAGCAAGAAGATGGATTCCTTCTAGGACACCTATGCACAAAACAGCAACAGCAATAAATCTCTACTTCTAAGGCTTTTCATTTGCCACTCACTCATTTCTTCCTTAGTTGAAGCAGAAAAATGGTCATAACTAAAAATCAGGAGGCTCGGTAGACACACGAGAGGTTATTGTAAACTCCTCTCTCACAACCTTTTCCTTTTATTGTCTACTATGAGTGAGGTACAGTAATTAATGTTGTTCAGTCACTCAGTCGTGTCTGACTCTTTGCCACCCCATGGACTGCAGCATGCCAGACTTCCTTGTCTTTTACTATCTCCTAGAGTTTTCTCAAACTCATGTTACAATCATATCTCACTGGTAGTCTCATCACCTCTGGGGAAATTGCCTATGAGCTGCCTCTGGGAGCCTATCTGTAACTATATCTGCTTCCATCCATGAATGGCTCTTTGCATCAGGTGACTATAGTCACATAAGGGACTCAAAACACCAACACAATCCTCCATTAATTGGCAAATCTTATGGAATCCAGGTAATAAATGGAATTCTGTCCAAGTTCATCTCCTGGTGGGTCTACTGAATCTGCAGATCCATTGTGGTTATTGTCCCAGTTCCCAACGGCATCATTGGGATACATACACTTAACAGGAAGCAGGCACCTTACATTGAATGCCTGATCTATGGCATAAGAGCTATTATGGTAGAAAGACCCAAGGGGAGGGGTCTTAAGATTGTATCAGTCCCTGCTCCCTGAATCGGAATGAGCATAATGTCATTAATTCAATTGATCAGCCTGATGTACTGATGATCAATCATCCGAGTTCCACAGATGACTGAGATGGCCAAGGTCTCTGTTGGGTTATGTTGTCATGGAAAGAAGACGTGTTAACACAGATCTGTGGCAAGACAGTGATGGTATCTTGATGCCTTGTAAAAGGAAATGTGTTTTTAATTTTCCTTACTGATTACATTCACTGCATCAATAGTGGCACAAGTGCCAGAGACTTTGTGAATACATTCCAGTAAAGATCCAACATCTGGTACAATTGTTGCAACTGGGTAGCCCCAGTTACTACCTGCCTTGATCTATCTAGTTTTCACAAGGGCCAGAGAGGTAAATTGAATGGGGATTTGATGGAGGTTGCTACCCTTGCATTCCTTTGCTTATCACTACAGTTTTTCTTGGGATACATGACAGCTTCTGATTTACTGTCTTGGCTAGAGGAAGACAGTTTTAAGGACCTCCACTTGGGTCTTTCTCCCATATGCCCTTATGCCATAGATCAGGCATTCAGTGTAAGGTGCCTGCTTCCTGTTAAGTATATTTATCCCAGTGATGCCCTTGGGAACTGGGACAATAACCATAGATGGGTCTGCAGACTCAGTAGACCCACCAGCAGATGGATTTGGACAGAATTCCATTTATCACCTGGACTCCATAAGATTTGCCTGTAATTGGAGGATTGTGTTAATGTTTTGAGTCCCCTATGGCCAACAGGAGCTGAAGCTCCAATACTATGGCCACCTGATGCGAAGAGCCAACTCATTGGAAAAGACCCTGATGCTGGGAAAGACTGAGGGCAGGAGGATAAGGGGGAGACAAAGCAATGTCCAACGCCTTCAGAAGGCATGGTCCCTTATCCCTCTGTATACTTATTCTAATTGTTGTTGTTATAGTGTAGCTGTATATTCCTATAGTGGCATTGTGGGGTCCTTTCTTAAGTGGATCTAGCCTCTCCTTCAATCAGTGGCCTCTGGGAGTGAGAACTGGCTCAGATATGGAAACTAGGTGAGGGGTTATGATTTTCCGCTTCTGCAGTTAATGTTAACTTTCTGTTCACTAAGCTCTAGTGTTTTTCTGCTTATATAATAAGTGAAGTAATATCTTAGTTAGCTGGCCATTTATCTTGCCTCCCTAGCACCACTGATCTGTTTGTTAACCGTTGCCATAAAACTTTGTGTGACAAAGCACCCTGTTTGAGTTTCTGACTTGCTGCTTGTTTCTGTTACATTTACCTTGCTCTCATCTGTTTAGTGCTAGTATCTGGACTTTGCTATCCCAGAATTCTCTCACCTATACTGATACGAGATAGCCCAGTCCACGGCAGGATCTCCTATAGTAGTTGTTGCTTTTAGTTGCTCAGTCATGTCCAACCCTTTTGTAACCCTGTGGACTGAAGTCCTCCAGGCTCCTCTGACAATGGGATTCTCCAGGGAAGAATACTGGAGTGGGTTGCCACGGGATCTTCCTGACCCAGGGACCCAGCCTGCGTCTCCTGAATTTGCAGGTGGATTCTTTACCACCGAGCCATCAGAGAAGCCCACTGCTACAGTAACCAGTGAGGATAACCGTCACCAGGCTTCTCAAAGGTGCTGGTGCTCTGCTCACCGGCACATCCTTAGTGCTTCAGTGGAAGGAATTTTCTTTGGACCATGTGGGGCTCAGTAATGGGTTCTCTTTATCACATAATAAAAATTCTTATATTTTCATCTCCCCAGTATTTATAATGTCCTTTTCTATATTCTATAGGACAGTTCCAACATCTCAACCTTGTTTACAGCAGGTCATTGCTATGTTAACTTCTTTGGAGCAATTCCAGCACATATTAAGGCTGATTTTGGATTTTATTGCCAGCACTGAAACTCCTAAGTTTAGGGCGCTCTTATATCAATGAATTTTCACCTACACAGTCTTAGAGCCTGCCCTTCCTAGTCCAGCGCCCTCAAGACCCACCTCTGGATGTAGCTTCCTATTTCCTGCCAGTATATGAGCCAGATCTTTGGGCAATGAAGGGAGGTAGGAGCAGACCCAGAGGAGGACACTCATCCATGAGGCAACTGCTCCAAGTCAGTTCTCTTTTTAAAATGTATCTACTTTTGGCTGCATTGAGTCTTAGCTGCAGCATGTGGTTCCTTTTGTCGGGGTACGTGGGCTCTGCGTTATAGCATGAGGGCTTCTCTCTAGCTGCCATGCCCAGGCTCAGTGGTCGCACTGCAGCAGGTGGGATCTCAGACTCCCGATCAAGGATTGAATCCACATCCCCTGCATTGGGAGGCAGATTGTTAACCCCTGGACCACCAGGGAAGTCACTCAAGTGAGGTCTTTGCAGGATCTCCAGAAGGGGAGAGGCTTCTTTCCTCTACCCGGAGATAAGTGAGCCACGTTTGCCAACCTGGAGTGTCCAGTGGAACCAAGATCTTGGGTGTTCAAATTCTTTACTTCATCCACCCCACTATTCCCATTCCATGTGCCAGAGCCTCACTCGTTCCACATCAGGGCCCTAACATAGAAGACTTGACAAGGCTTCACGTTCACCCTTTGTTGTAGGTCTTCTACCCTTAAAATTAAATCCTGGGTCTGAGGTAAGAAAGACAAGATCCTTTTAAAATGCTGCTGTGAAGGTTTGCTGACTTTCACAGCATACCTCAGTTGATATTTGATTCATCTGAGCCTGCCATTTTCTTTCTCCTGACTTGCGATGCTGTTCATAAGACCTAGCCAATCCACATCCCTGTAACACTCATCATTCCTATACCCTTCAGATGCCGTTACTGTAGTATAAGACCGTGTTCCAGTGTTTGCCTGCATCTCACGCCAGCCCATCACTGGTGAAATTCTCCATGATTAGGATGCTGCTACAAGCCAGTGGTTGTTATCACTCACTTAACACCAGTCAGAGGCCCTTGCCTGGTGGAAGAGCCAGACTCCTCTCTGAAAGTTTCCTTTCTATGCTACTTCTGGCTCTGACTGCCTTAGCCTGGGTTTCCCTAGAAAGTAGAGCCTAAGAGAAAGGTTTGCATGCAGATTATTCATTTTGGGATATGATCTCAAGGAACAGAAATGAGGCAGGGAGGAGTAAAATAGGAAAGGAGGGAAAACAAACCAAAGGTGTGTTATTAAGCTGTTATCAAGCACAGTCCTAGTGAGAACTTTCTAAAGGGTCATGTAAAATGTGCCTCAGAATCAGAAGCATCAGAGCCTCTAACACAGGTCAAGGGAATATCTGCCCCAGGAAACAAAACTCCCTGCCAGGTCTGCATGGCCACTGTGTCAGAATGGCTGAATGGGTTCCTCGAGGGGTCCAAGAGAGTACAAAGTGAGAGAAGCTGAGAGAAATGTGGTACAGGGTTGAGGCGGGTTCTGTCGGGTTACACCTGCACACTGTTGGTGGCATTCTGACTGATCAGGGTACAAGCCTCTTGTGAGCCGCCTCCATTTAACCCCGCATAACGCCAGTCACCTCAGTGACTAGAACAGAGCTGGGCCAAGGGGCGTCCCTGGTGACTCAGTGGTAGAGAATCTGCCTGCCAAGGCAGGAGACACCCTTTCGATCCCCGATCTGGAAAGGTCCCACATGTGGCGGAACAGCTAAGCTCGTATGCCTGCAACTAATGAGCCTGCGCTCTAAAGGCCAGGAGGGGCCACTGCTGAGCCCACGTGCCACAACCGCTGAAGGCCACGTGCCCAAGAGCCTGTGCTCTGCAACAAGAGAAGCCACCTCAATGAGAAACCCATGCACCGCAGCTAGAGAGTAGCACGGCTTGCCACAGCTAGAGAAAGCCCACTCGCAGCAATGAAAACCCAGCACAGCCAAAAATAAGCAAAAAAAAAAACACAAAATTATTAAAAAGAAAGAAGATAGGTCAAAACGTTGTACAATAAGATACAAGATGTCTCTGCTTGCCTCTTCTCCCAGAACATTGCCTAATATTATTCTCTTTGCCCAAACCTTCTATTTCATTTATCATCACTCTGACTCTCTCCCGGAAACAATCTCAACAGGGAGTCCCTCCCCATCTGTAAAGCTTAACCCAACAACACTTATTATCTAATATCAGGATTCATCCAGTTCCTCTGTGTAATCCTTGGTGAATTATCAGATAGTGACTCTTTCCTCAGGTTGTTTCTCATATTATTTAACTGCCCCTGGTGATAAATTGCAATAGATTTGTGACAAAGATTTCTGAGGTCATATCCTCTGAGACATCCACTTTGAGATTGGTTTGTCTGCTGATCGTTTATTGGGGAGTGCCTTCAGGATCAGCCCCAATAAGAAGGGAAGGAAGTAAGATTAGGCAGAAAGAGAAGCTGAAACCTGACAGAAGCCAGGCTGCCAGCAAAGGGGAGCTGTGCATGGCCTGTTGTTCAGTCGCTCAGTCATGCCTGACTCTTTGAGACTCCGTGGACTACAGCATGCCAGGCTTCCCTGTCCATCACCATCTCCCAGAATCAATGATGCCATCCAACCATCTCATCCTGTGTCACCCCCTTCTCCTCCTCCCCCTCTGGTCCCACCCTGATGCAAAGAGGATAGACCTTTGTATCCTACACCCATCAGTCTTTGGCTGAGGACTGGCCCCAGGGAGGGTGTGTTCTTGGGCGAGGGACTGAGAGCATTTCCTGGAGAGTGACTCAGCTGAGAGCTTTCAGCCGGGAACACTCCCCACAGCTGGGGAGATGATATTGCGGTTCCGAAGGGAAAATCTGGGCAGTGTGTCACAGTGTTAACTAATGTCACCCTTTCTGCTGCTTGGGTTATTTTCTTTGTAAGTCAAGTTCTACAGATAGTCCTTCCAGGATTCTGACTGGTTCTTCTTGTGGGAAATTTAAAAGAGGAACGTTAGCAGGGAAAAAACCCCACAACTTCCGTCACTGAAGCAACAGAGCTTGAAGCTCCAACTAACCATCTCCCCCTGTAATTGCTATTCTATGTTCCTCCCACCCTTGGCTAGCACCTCTGATGGGCGTGGTGCCTTTATCTGGTAGAGTGACCTAGACTCTCATCCCTGACAGACCTGAGACCCTGGTTGCCATGCCCTTCTCAGGCTGTGCCTGTGGCAACTTGCCCACTTACTATCAAAATTGAGAGAGTACCAGGGAGCCTTCCCCTAGTGCCACCTCCTCCTGGTGACCAGAGTCAATCACCCCTATTGTTTTCCCAGTATAACTCAATCCCAGAAGGATGATTCCTTTTTACCCCTTGTCTCTTACTACAAGGAACCTGAAGCAATTGGGCAGCAGCTGTAGCTTATTGCTTAATGGAAAGATTACCGTGTCCCAGTGGAAAGGTTTCCCTCTAGGATTGTTGTTTACTTGCTCAGTCATGTCCGACTCTTTGCATCCCCATGGACTCTAGCCCACCAGGCTCATCTGTCCATGGGATTCTCCAGGCAAGAATACTAGAGTGGGTTGCTAGCTCCTACTCCAGGGGATCTTCCCCACCCAGGGATCGAACCCATGTCTCCTGCATTGCAGGAGGATTCTTTACTGCTGAGCCACCTTAGGAAACAGGATCTCTAAAACCACAGAGTCCAGAGATCTAAGGACAGAAAGCACAAATGCCTGACAGTCACTGACAAACACAGCCATTCCTACTTCACCTCCTTTCCCAGGCCCATGTGTTCTTCCTGCTGCGGATGGAGCACCACATAGCTGTTTTAGGGTGTGTCCTGTCTCATCCTCACAGGTTATCTGCAAACTTGAGCCTCAGGGACTCCTTCAAATTCCATTCCATTCCTGTAGCAGGTTGGCAGGGTCCAGTTGATACTATAGTCATGTGCCCATATTTACAATCATGTGCTATTTTTACACTCCATTGACTGATAACAGTCACATAGGATTCCATGTTTGTGGGTGAAACACTCTGTAATCCCTCAAAAGGTGGTGCTAGCAGAGATCATGTAGGCAAGAAAGGCAAAACGGCATCTGTAGGTATTGATTTCTGTAAGATTAATTGCTGTCCCTTTCAGGGTAGAAAGGATCCAGTGTAATCAACTCGCCACCAAACAGTTAATGGGATTTCTTGAGAGATGGTTGCTGGCAGGTTGGACAGGTTGCAGTAGCTGGACCAGCCTTGGTGAGTGGGCGTCCATGCCCTTGATCCATGTGTAGCCTCCATTCCTGCCACCATACCTACTCTGTTCATTATGCCAACACTGGGTTGACTGTCAATAGGGACCGGCTGATGACTACCAGTTGAGTCATTCTCTCCATTTGATTCGAGTGCCCCTTCCCTTGTTAATTAGCTGAGCTAGTTAACAATGGGGTTCAAAAACCTACACACTTTGGGCCACACTCATAGGTCTATCAAAGTACCTCCCCTTCAAATATCTTTACCCCAATCCTCTAATATTTCTGCTTCTAGCCTCCTGAGGAATCATCACAGCTAATCACCAAGAGTCGATGACCAGATGCACTGCCCAGATCTGCCAGCTGGTAGGATTTCTTTCCCTTTCTTTCAGGGTCTTCCACTGTGGAGCTACAGTGGAGCTGTTGTGCAGGCACAGTTCATTTTTATCTTGCATCCACACACCAAGCTGATCCTGTGAATGTAACGTGGCCTCTTTCTTCTCTGTCAGTTGGTCTTATCCTTAAGACCTTCCATGGTCCATAGGTATAAGCTGAGTGAGAGGAAACATTGCAACAGAGGTAGAAAACATGAATTCAGTCTCTCCTGGAGCTTTCTTTAGCTTGTAATTAAGTTCTGGTCCTGATCCTCAGTTTTCTCTGTGTTCTAGCTGTAGGGCAATAGTCTCTTTATGTGATGTCAATGAGAACTGGCTTTCTGACTGTTGACTAATCATCCTCAGCCTTTCACTGTCTCTCTCTAGTGCATTAAAAGTCCACAGTAACAGCCACCCATTTCCATAGTTATTAAAATGACTACTTCCCCTGAACGTCTCAAATGCTTGAGCCTAACCCTAATCGCCCCTCTGTTCCCCTCCACCAATACCCTATCCGAGCTCACACCAGGGAACGTGACTCTCATGGCATCCACCCACCACAGTGTTGGTGTCATTACCAGTGACCGTGAGTGCATGTGAGCGTGCCAAGTCACATCAGTCGTGTCCAACTCTTCACAGCCCTGTGGACTATGGACTGTAGCCTGCCTGGCTCCTCTGCCCATGGGATTCTCCAGGCCAGGATGCTGCAGTGGGTTGCCATTCCCTCTTCCAGGGGATCTTCCTGACCCAGGGATCAAACCTGAGTCTCCTGTGGCTCTCATTGAAGACAGATTTTTTACCACTGAGGCGCCAGGGAAGCTTGACTGTGGGAAATCCAGCTCCAAAATCCATTTCTGAGTCAGCTTGGTTAGACTAGTCCTGGAGCCAGCTATGCTAGGTCAGGTTCTCCAAGAGACAGACTCTGAGATGAGGCTTAGCATACAGTGAATTTAGGAGGGGAGGAGTGTCATCAGATCATCGTGAGTATGAGGTGAAGAAGGAAGGATTTAGAAGAGGGAGAGGATGAACTGTGCTGCAGTCACAACAAAAAACCTTGGCTGATCTTCTAGGGAGTTCTGGGATGAGATGTGGGTCACCTCCAGGGAGAAGGTGACTTTGCAAAGTGGCTCTCTTGGGCTGATGGGAATTCACACAAATGCATGCACGAACACACACAAATTCAAAGGAGAGTAGTCTAATGTGAACACTTTTATCAGTTCAGTTCAGTTCAGTCGCTCAGTCGTGTCTGACTCTTTGTGACCCCATGAACCGCAGCACACCAGGCCTCCCTGTCCATCACCAACTCCCGGAGTCTACCCAAACCCATAACAGTTAGGTGAATGAGAGCCTCAGTCTTGAAAGGGCCTATGGGCACCATGCCATACCATACACTATGTGAAGCCAATTCTTCTTTCTCCAATGAAGAGAACTAATAAGCATATAACTTATTCTATTGTAAGGGAAGAGACTTAGCCCAGTAAATCAGGCCTAAAAAGAGCAGCCAGATTAATAACGTGGTATTAATAACTGTAGGTGACTTCATTTATCCCAAGGTCAAAAAGGCAAAAACGCATCTTCTCTCACCCCAAGGATGTTCTTTGCATATTTTGAAGATCCTTCCCTGTATCAATCCTGTGGCAGAGAAACACAATCTATCTTCTGTACTTCCCATAAACTTTTAATATCACCCATCTATAAAGATGAGACAAAGTGTGTCCAGGTTTTGAAAAACCAACCCTTCTTAAATCTATTTTCTGACAAAGTAATTCTGGCAGAGTTGAGGATAGGATAACCTTTCTAAATTGCTCTTCTTCGGATGAGTGATGCTGCTTTCACACCTGGGTACCTTTGCAAATTCATTCTTTCTGCCAGAGTGCTTTTTCTTACCCCTGTCTTCCCCCAGGATTCTATTCATTCATAGGGTTGCCAGATTTAGTAAATAAAAGTACAGGATGTCCAGTTAAATTTGAATTTCAAGTAAAACAGCAAATATTTTTAGTATAACTCTGTCCAACTATTCCATGGGACATACGGATACTAAAAAATCACTTGTTGATGTGAAACTCAAATTTAAATTGATATCCTGTACTTTATTTAGCAAGCCTATTCATTCTTCACACATTTACTGAACACTTACCACATGCCAGAAACTATTCCAAGTATTGGGAATAGAGCACCAAACAAAAGTAACTCCAATTCTGGCTCTCATATGGTTTATATTCTAATGGAGGAAACCAGGCCATAAACAAACACACAGGTAAATACGCAAAAATACTGTCAGAGTATAAATAAATGTCATGAAGAGGATGTTGTATGGTGTTCTTGCTGATTAGGTAAAATTTCTCAGTATAAAGCCAGCCATATAAAGATTTGGAGGGGGTGTACACTTCAGGCTTCCCAGGTAGCTCAGTGGTAAAGAATCCACCTGCCAACGCAGGAGATGCAAGAGATGTGGGTTCAATCCCTGGGTGGGGAAGATCCCCAGGAGCAGGAAATGGCAACCCACTCCAGTATTCTTGCCTGGAGAATTCCATGGACAGAGGAGCCTGGAGAGCCTCAGCCCATGGGTGGCAAAGAGTCAGACATGATTGATCATGCAGGCACATGTGTGTGGGCACACACACACACACACACAAATACACTCCAAGCAAAATGAGCCCCAGGTACGAAGTCCTAGAGGTGGAAGAACAGCAAGGAGGCTGGTGTAGCTAGATCACAGCGCACAAGAGGGGTCTGCTAGGAAATGAGGTCAAAGGAGCAAGGGGCACACCATTTTTAGTCTTTTGGACACTGTTAGGGCTTTGGCATTGACTCTAAAGAGATGGAGCAGACACTTGATGGGATCTCACATGTCAGACAGAGCAGATGTCCAACTGATACGTATTTGTTAAATAAATGGCTTCCAAGTCCAGAGTTCACTCTTTTGGCTGGGGCAGGGAGGTGAGGCAGAAACAAGGAGATCAATAACAAGGCCAATTCAAGAATCCAGGAGAGAGGTAATGAGCGTTTGGACCACAGCAGCAGCAGTAGAGATGCTAAGTGCTTAGATCTTGAACATACTGTGAAGGTGATAGCATTTGCAAAGAGAAGAGCCAAGGTTGAGTTGAATCTCTAGAAAGATGGAGTTGCAACTCATGTGTTAGTCACTCAGTCGTGTCTGGCTCTTTTGCGACCCCATGGACTGTAGCCCACCAGTCTCCTCCATCCATAGGATTCTCCAGACAAGAATACTGGAGTGGGTTGCCATTTCCTTCTCCAGTTGCCATTCACAGAGTTTGGGAAACATGCAGAGGGAGCAGGTTTGATGGCATTCTGTGGGGGAAAACATGGAAACCTAGGATTCAGCTTCAGACTTGTTGATTTTGACATGTTATTAGAAATCCAAGTGGATATGTTGAGGCAGCAATTAGATGTTAAAGTCTGGAGTTCAAAAGGGAGCTCTGGGCCATCTGGAAGATATAAATGTGGGTGCAGTCACCTACATAAAGCCACGGCTCTGGATGAGACCCCTTTGGAGTGGGTATAGACAGAGAAGAGAGTTCTAAGAACTGAGCTTTGGGGTCTCTAAGTGTTTAGAGATTGAGAAGAAAGTGGAAAAGGAGTCATCAGCTTGGGAGGAGGAGCACCAAGAAAGAATGACCCAGAAGCTAATTGGGGGAAAAAAGTGTTTCAGGAAAGGAGACATGATCATTCATGTCAAATGTCTCTGAAACGTGAAGTTAGATGGGGCCTGACCATTGGGCTCAGCACCCTCGAATTTCTGACTCCTCGATAAGAGCCATTTTGGGAACTTCCCTGGTGGTTCACAACCCGCCTTCCAATGGAGGGCATGTGGTGGGTTCCATCCCTGGTGGGAAACCAAGATCCCACGGGCCACAGAGCAACTAAGCCTCCGAGCTGCAACTGGAGAGAAGCCTGCGCACTCCAACAAAAGACCCCGCATGACACAGTGAAGATCCCGAGTGCCGGAGCTAAGGCAAAATAAATAAATATTAAAAGGGAAAAAAAAGACCTATTTCAGTAAGATGGTGGGAAAGATAGCTTGATGGGAGTAGGTTAAAGAGAGAATGGAAGGGGGACTTCCCTGGTGGTCCTGTGGTGAAGCCTCTGAGCTCCCAATCTAGGGGGCCTAGGTGCCACCCCTGGTTGGGGAACTAGGTCCCACACACTGCAACTATGAGTTCACATGCAGCCAAAGATCCTGCGTGCCACAACTAAGACCTGGAACCGCCAAATACATACATACATACACCTTTAAAAATAATTAAAAAAAAAAAAAGAGGGAGAGAGAATTGGAGGAGGAAAATAGTGATAGCAATGATAGGCAACTCTTATAAGGAGTTTGGCTATAACATGGGGCTGATCCAAAAATGGAGGGGAAAGATAATGACATTGGAGATGAGGGAAGCTGTATCAGGAGCAGTGTTTTCTTAACTGAAGAGTCTCAGAAAAAGATGGGAACTAGCAGATGAATGAGAAATTGGCCTGAAACAGGAGCACAAGGAGTTCATCTAGAATCACAAGCATAACAGTGTGTAGTGGTAGGGATGCAGGAAGGTGGGCAAGAGGGGTGGGAGGACAGGTGCTGAGTGGGGGGGCCTGTCTCTTATAC
>SJXQ01007067.1:22697-60147 GCA_006408695.1 Aepyceros melampus
TAGGGCTACTGGAGATTACTGATTGTTTAATTTAGACCCAACAGCATGGTTGTGTGTTTTTCTTCAGTCACATTCAGCTGTCCAAGTGCAGGCAAGGAGTAGGCAGAAAGCTGGCTATGAGCAGGGGTGGAATTTTGGCAAGCAAGTACATCAAAATGAGAGAGAGGCGAGGGAGGCTAGAGTGTGGGCAAGGGAATGTTTACAGTGACTGCCCAAGAAATCTAAATCGGGTTAGGAGGGAAACCAGGACATCAGCGGGTGAAGGGCAGGGAACAGATGGTAGGATCAGTAAATTGGAGGATCCAGTGGGATTGAAGGATTACTGGAATCAGGGCACTTGAGAGAGCGCTGGAAATGTAGGAAGTGATGGTCAAAGTGACATCTTTGAAAGTGAAAGTTATAGAAGGCTTGAAATTATTAGTAACATTAAAACTAGGCTATCACCAAGTAAGTGAGTGACGAGTAGGATAGAAATCACTGAACAGAGAGGTCTGAGAACTTGGAAGAGAGCAGGCAGTGAACCAATACATTAGTTTCCTATTGGTGCCATTTGCAAACTACTGCAAACTTCGTGGCTTTAAAAAATGTGAATTTATTGTCCTACAGGTTTAGAGGTTGGTAGTTAAAATCAGTCTCATAAACCTTTAGTCAAAGAGTCAGCAGGGGGGATTCTCTCTAGGGGCTCAAGAGCGGAACCTCTCCTCACTCTTTCCAGCCTCCAGGGGCTGCCTGCCTCCCTTGGCCATGGCTCCTTTCTCACAACTGCATCACTCCAACCTCTGCCTCGCTCATCTCTCCCTCTTCTGACCCTGATCCTTCTGCCTCTCTCTCATAAGGACCCCTAATTATATTGAGCCCAGATGGACAATCCCTCCTCTGCCCTCATCTCAAGATCTTTAACTTCTAAGGTTTTAATGTTGAACATCTGCAAAGTCCCTTCCGTTGCTTACATAGCCACACGTACTGGAGATGAGGACATGGAGATCTTTGGGGGAGATGTTATTCAGCTGACCACATCAGCAATATATATTTTCTCTTCTGTGAAAACTTCCCTGATTCTGGCTTTCCCACCCTACCCCAGACTGAGTTGATAAATATTCCTTTTGATTCATCATTCTACCTTCTCAGAGAGCTTCCCTGGTGGCTCAGCTGGTAAAGAATCTACCTGCAATGCAAGAGACTCAGGTTTGATCCCTGGGTTGGGAAGATCCCCTAGAGAAGGCAATAGTTACCCACTCCAGTATTCTCGCCTGGAGAATTCCATGGACAGAGGAACCTGGCAGGCTATGGTCGCAAAGAGTCGGACATGACTGAGCAACTAACACACACATACCTTTTTAGAACATTCATGTATTAGAGAATATGCCTTCTTCATTTGGGCATGTACTAGGCTCGATTCTGGGTTAATCACTATTACTACAAATGTGAAACAACATCTTAAAAATTCTCACCATAGTCGCCAATGTTTGTTTATTTGTCTCTCTCCCCAGGTAGACAGTGGCCACACCAGGACAGGAGCTCCTCACATTCAGCCCTTTATCTTCAGTGCCTACCATAGCATGTGATATATACCATGTACTTGGAGGATCTTTTTGTTATTTTATTTATTTATTTATTTTTGGCTGTGATGGGTCTTCTTTGCTGCGGGCTTCATCTCCAGTTGCGATATAAAGGTTTCTCATTGCTGTGGCTTCTCTTGCTGCAGAGCACAGACTCTAGGAGCAAAGGCTTCAGTAGTTGTGGTTTATAGGTTTAGCTGCTCCACAGCATGTGGGATCCTCCCAGACCAGGGATCAAACCCATGTCTCCTGCGTTGGCAGGTGGATTTTTTACCACCGAGTTACCAGGGGTAGTCCTGGAAGATCTTTTTAAATGCGTCAATGAACTCTGGTTACAGTTAGTAAAAGAAACATCTTCTCTAAGTGATCACATGCACATAATCACCTGACAACACTCAATTAGTAGGTCTTGAGGTACATGTGTATCATCCTACTAATCTGCAAGCTAACTCCCAGGGGTAGTCCTGGAAGATCTTTTTAAATGCGTCAATGAACTCTGGTTACAGTTAGTAAAAGAAACATCTTCTCTAAGTGATCACATGCACATAATCACCTGACAACACTCAATTAGTAGGTCTTGAGGTACATGTGTATCATCCTACTAATCTGCAAGCTAACTCCTTAGATGTTTGGAAACAAATGCTAGTCTTCTGAACTCTGAATTTTTTAACAGCTACCAGCTACCATCTTAATTTAGAAGCATTTGGACATCAAAGTTTGTAACAATTCTGCCAAATGTGTTTATTCAGAGAATTTACATTGGGTTACTTAGCCAGCCTTCCCTGGTGGTAAAGAATCTGCCTGCAATGGAGGAGATCCCGGTTCAACTCCTGGGTTGGGAAGATCTCCTGGAGAAGGGGATCCCCTGGAGAAGGGATCCCCTGGAGAAGGCTACCCACTCCAGTATTCTTGGGCTTCCCTGATAGCTCAGATTGTAAAGAATCCGCCTGCAATGCAGGAGACCTGGGTTTGATCCCTGGGTTGGGAAGATCCCCTGGAGGAGGGCATGGCAACCCACTCCAGTATTCTTGACTGGAGAATCCCCATGGACAGAGGAGTTTGGTGAGCTACCATCCATGGGGTTGCAGAGAGTCAGACATGACTGAGCACTAAGCACAGCATATAATCTCCAGGGGAATTGCCTGAAATAAAAAAGAAAGTATCACCCATCTCTTATTCAATCATGATTAGAGACAGATGAAAACACATCAGCAATCATATTAAAAAGAACTGAATTTCTCAAAAGCAGCCTGACAAATAATATCCTGTGCAAAAATCAACTGTAGACACATTAAATTAATATTGTTTTATGATTATTACCTCAAAGAACTAGACAATAACAGAATCCAGTGAAGATTTTTATATCTACAGTTACATAATGGTGAAATTAGATTTGGGACACTGAGTCCATTGTAACTCTTTCGTAAATGGAATTATCAAAGCATAAATCATTTTTAACCAGACAACTTGCTTTCTTCAGCTGTGCAATTCTACAACTGTGGGTACATATTTTGTAGATTATAGAGACCTACATTATAACTCCATCATAATGGCTGATCAGCTACTCAATTGGAAAAGCCCCAGAAGAGTTCTGTCATCAAAATTATTTAGATGCTGCCTTGATTTGTGAATCCCAGGCCTTGCCAAACTATTATCCCTGTGAACAGTAGGCGTATTTTCCATCAGAATGTAGACAGAGGTTTGTCCATTCCATTTTCAAAAAATACTCATGCTTTAAACTAGCAGATCCTCAATTTCTTCAAAACTCCCGACCTGTTTCTGTTTGACAAATTATTGGGTCATAGTTTCTCAATTGAGACTTCATGTAAAGAACAAGCAAACCTCAGGCAATGGAGAGGCACTGATCACAGTTACTCTGTTTTAGTTTGAAAGAATGCAAAACAACTTCAAGCTATTAGCAGCATTTATCAATCATTCATAAGTCCTTGATTTCCTAGATAAAAGCCATCCAGAAACCAAGTCATACAGTCCTAATACAGACGCAAGGCACTCATGTTTCTGAAGAGTATCCTCCTGTGAAAATCAGAGTGGGTCCATATACAACCCTAGAGAAAAACATGCATTTGTGAGTAAAGGGACACAGACAAATGTGTTCATTGGAGCATTGCATGAAGAGTAAAAATGAAAGACGGCAGATTCTATTTACCTTAAGGATAAAGTGGTGACTGGACGGAGCACAACGTGGGCCTCTGGGGTGCTGGCAGTGTTCTAATTTTTGATCTGGGGACTGGTTTATACAGGCGTGTTCACTTTTTGGAAATACGCTGAACTCTGATGTTTAATGCATATTTCTGTATGCATGTGATTCTTCAACAGAAAGGTTTTGGTTAATTTCTTTTTAAAGGTCAAGAAGAGACTTTTCCCAGCTCTCAAGGGGTTGACCTTGTAATGAAAGTGCATTCCACGGGGCTAGCAGCGTGGATTTCCAGGAGGATAACAGAAACAGAGATTCTCCAGCCCCACCCCAAACCTACTGAACCAGAATCTGGATTTTAACAAGATTCCCAGGTGATTTGACTGCACATTTAAGTTTGAGAAGCACTGATCTAAAGTATAAAATTAGAAGCAGAAAAGCTCAGGGACTTCCCTCGTGGTTCAGTGGCTAAGTCTCTGTGCTCCCAATGCAGGGGGGCCTGGGTTCGATCCCTGGTCAGGGAACTTGATTCCACATGCTGCAACTAAGACTAGACACAGCCAATAAGTAAATAAATAAATATTTTGTTAAAAAAGGAAGAAAAGCACAACATGACAGTATGATAAATTATGTCATAGAAGGAAGCACAGGGCACTATGGAGGCCAGAAGAGGCGCTCCTCACTGAGACCAGCTCTTCTGCCCCACAGTTTGCTCCCAAGCTCAGTAATTCTGAGAGGACCTAATTGCCTGAAACACTGATTTAGAACCTCAGGTTTGCTCCCTCCCTTACTTCTGGTTTATCATTTTTAGTGAAGAGCAGTAATTGGCTAGACTCAGTACAAAAGAAGCCTGGGTTTCAGGCCAAGAAAGTGCTGCTGTGCTTCTGCAGTTGTTTAAAAAAGATAAATGGTCTCTATAGCTAGGGACAAAGAAAAGTAGGACAAACACGAGGAGAGCCTGATAGAGGAGTGCTTTGCAAATAATTAGTGGCTAATTTAGCCCACCAGTTACCTATTTTTTCGTTATTTAGTAATACTGAGTTCCAAAGTCAAAAACTGACCCTGCAGAAAAGACCCCCAAACAATATTTAAGATCCAATGATCCTATCTTACGTAATAGACACTGAAGGCAGGGCCTTATCAGCATCTCAAGTGCGAAGAGTCATTACCTCTCTATTTCTTCTATTTGTCATTCCTATGATCACTGTTATTATATTTCACCAAAGTATTTGCTCTTTCACAAATGGGATCATAAAAAATGAACACCAAATGTAATGCTGTTAAACCCCATGGAGAGATGATTTCTTGTCTTGAATGGCATACTCCCTTTAATTTATCTTTGAGTCACAATAAATCATTTTAATTATACTACTACACTGCTAACTTATGAAGTGTGTGGTCTACTCTTGGTGGCTCAAATGGTAAAGAATCCAATTGCAATGCAAGAGACTCAGGTTGGATCCCTGGGTCAAGAAGATCCCCTGGAGAAGGAAATGGCAAGCCACTCCAGTATTCTTGCCTGGGAAATCCCATGGACAGAGGAGCCTGGCAGGCTATAGTCCATGGGCTCGCAAAGAGTCGGACACAACTGAACAACTAACAATGGCATGGAAACGCTTTCTACTCAGTTTGTGACTCTTTAGACTTAAGCCTCTTTGAGTCTATATTTCTGACTCCTCAAGATTATAACATGAATTCATCTCTGCTGAGACTGAAAGCAAATTTTAGTTTTAATAGACACATTTTCTGATTTTTCAGTCATGTTACATTCTATTTCTAATATTCAAGTTGATAGCATCTCTTTCCTGCAAATGGGTGCCCTCTTCAAATTTAGTGAATACTTTCAGTATCTTCATCTAAATTACTGACAAAGAACTAGCCCCAGAAAATGTCATTGAGTTAATAAGGAGCCTCTGATAATCACTGACTGTTAAGGAATTTTTAGTAGGCTAATAGTATCTCAGCATCTGACTTAGAAAATCATGTGAAATGGAATCAGCTGCTTTATTCATATTCACAGGGCTCCTTCTCTCTACCCCACCGTCCACTCTCCACCACCCACCACCATATATCCTGCCCCTGAAGCACAAAAGGAAATAACATTGGTTTGGCATAATCCTCTTTTTACCAACCCATGCTTTGGCATTAAAAATGTAAGGAAATAAGACCGTTTTCTTTGCATCATAGCCAAAGCACTCTGCAGCAAACCCAGTGTGGTTTCTGAGTAGCATTTAATAAGTGGAACAGAGAACAGGCTGGATCACTTGATGCCCGGAAAGACACACAGGATCAGTTATTTATTAGTAAAAGTGGTAGGAATGACTCAAGATCCAAGACCTCAAGGAATGATTTGAGGTCACCAGGGTCTGGGAATGACCCATCAGGAGGACAAGCAGCCACTCTGGGTAAGATCAGACCTCCTTCCATAACGTAATCCCATTCAGCATCTAAACAGACTACAGTCACAGCCGAGGGAAACTACCAATCTTTTTTTTTTTTTTTAATCTAAAATAGACATGCAGACAATCACCTAGCAAAGACAACTAAACACTGTGTAATAAGAAAACATACATTGATCTGTGTTGAATGATACCTTAGCCAAGCTCGGGCAGGCCCCATAGAGGTCTACTCCTCTGCTTTAACTTGTCCTGATTATTTGCTTTTTGAATAAAGTCCCTGCCATTTTCATGGGTCTCCCTAGGAAATTATTTTCAGAGAAGTAATCCTCATTCTTCTTTTCCTTGTTCTAACTTGACCGTAGTATATGTAAAATTTGTTCAGGGTCAAATATCTGCTCTTTGCGTATATCAGGTTCCTTTTCAGTGTCAGAACCTTTGTTTCAATTGTAAGCAGCTTGATGGCAAGGACTATATAGGGGTGTGTTTGTGTGTGTGTGTGTGTGTATGTGTGTGTGTGTGTGTGTGTATAGATTCTTTTCTTAATACAAGTATTCCTCATCCTGTGGCAAAAAAAAAAAAGTTTGCCAGATTTTAGCACTAGAAAGTAAATAAAGCAGGGAATTAAATCCCTAATAATGGCCTAAGACTCTGAATTTCAGGATTTAAAAATTCCTTTCTCATTGAATTCAGTAGGTTGAAACTGCTATGCTAAAATGTTGACAAGGAAGGAACGTCCTTGGTGGTCCAGTGGTTAGGACTCTGTGCTCCCAATGCAGGGGGCCTGGGTTCGATTCCTGGTCAAGGAATTAGATCTCACATGCTGCAACTAAGACCCAGCACAGTTAAAAGAAAGTTGACTTGGGATGGCAGGCACTTCTGGCTGAAAGAGCTGCAGAGGGGCCGGTGCTCAGGAGCGCCTGGTCACACCTGTGATGCCCCTGCCGACACCAGCGCAAGTGCTCCTAGACCAGGCCTCAAGGGCCTAACACAATCACTTCTTTTCTCATGATCTGACAAATGCCTGGGAATCAAGTCTCTAATTCAGAAGGCTCCCTACCTCCTAGACGCCCTTCCCTCTCCCTTATTCCCTCATATGGCTTCACCAGGCCTCAGCCCCACTCTCTTAACTCCAGGTCTCAACCCCAGCGGGTCAAAGGCTTAATCTCCCCTCTCTTCTGCCTAATGCTCCTCTACTTGGCTCTGTGTCCTAACCAATCCTTCCTTGACTCTACCGCCTCCAGAACTCATCTCCCCAAAATAGTGTTCATGATACAGAATCTCACTTTACGCCCAACTTAGCTGGTATATCTGGTTTTCCAAACTGAGCACCACATGCAATGTGATCTAAGTCACTTTTAACACCCACAGGCGATTACTGGCTACACTCAGAGAAGGGGATTTTTAGCCCCACAGCAGAACCCCTGAAATTCTCTGTGCCCAATGATGTATTTGTTCTTGCAGAACTGATTTATACATACGTATGCTCATACAGCTCTACGGTGGGGTTAATGGCAACCTCCTCCAAGAGGGCTTGTGCCAAACCCAAGTCTGCTGCACCCAGAGCCCCTGTCCCTGCAGCGGTCCACTGCTGACCCCTACTTCCTTAGGAGACACTCAAACACAGTTCTGTCTCAGTCTCTGTGGGTTCTCTGGGTTCTGATGCAACAAGGTTTGTTTGAGGCCTCTGAGCATCTCTGGAAGGTATGCGGTTTGATTCCAAACATGATTTTGCCCCTCCTACCATCTTGCTGGGGCTTCTCCTTTGTCCCTGGATGTGGGGTATCTCCTAACAGCTGCTCCAGTGCCATGCAGCCTCCGCTCCAGGGCCTATTATCTTGCTGGGGCTTCTCTGCCCTTGGATATGGGGTACCTGACCTGATACCCCACGAGACCCCTGAGACCACCTGACTTGCCTCTTGAGAAATCTGTATGCAGGTCAGGAAGCAACAGTTAGAAGTGGACATGGAACAATAGACTGGCTCCAAGTAGGGAAAGGAGTGTGTAAAGGCTGTATATGTAACCCTGCTTATTTAACTTATATGCAGAGTACATCATGAGAAATGCTGAACTGGATGAAGCACAAGCTGGAATCAAGATTGCTGGGAGAAATGTCAATAACCTCAGACATGCAGATGATACCACCCTTATCATGAAGAGGAACAAAAGAACCTCTTGAGGAAAGTGAAAGAGGAAAGTGAAAGAGGAAAGTGAAAGAGGAGAGTGAAAAAGTTGGTTTAAAGCTCAACATTCAGAAAACTAAGATCATGACATGTTGGTCCCATCACTTCATGGCAAATAGATGGGGAAACAGTGACAGACTTTATTTTGGGGGCTCCAAAATCACTGCAGATGGTGACTGCAGCTATGAAATTAAAATATGCTTGCTCCTTGGAAGAAAAATTATGACCAAACTAGACAGTATTAAAAAGCAGAGACACAACAAAGGTCTGTTTAGTTTTTCCAGTAGTCATGTATGGATGTGAGAGTTGGACTATAAATAAAGCTGAGAGCCAAAGAATTGATGCTTTTGAACTGTGATGTTGGAGAAGACTCTTGAGAGTCCCTTGGACTGCAAGGAGATCCAACCAGTCCATACTAAAGGAGATCAGTCCTGAATATTCATTGGAAGGACTGATGCTAAAGCTGAAACTCCCATACTTTAGCCACCTGATGCGAAGAACTGACTGTTTGAAAAGACTCTGATGATGGGAAAGATTGAAGGTGAGAGGAGAAGGGGACAACAGAGGATGAGACGATTGGATGGCATCACCAGCTCAATGGATATGAGTTTGGGTAAAGTCCGGGAGTTGGTGATGGACAGGGAGGCCTGGTATGCTGCAGTCCATGGGGTCACAGAATCAGACACGACTGAGCGACTAAACTGAACTGACTGATGTTCATACATTTAACCAAGGAAAGGAAAGGAAAGGACGAATTGAGAAAGTAGCGTTGAAGTATATACACTACCATGTGTAAAATAGATAACTTGTGTGAAGCTGCTTTATAATACAGGGAGTCCCATCTGGTGTCTGTGACAACCTAGAGAGGAGGGATGGGAGGGCGGTGGTGCTCAAGAGGGAGACTATATATATGTATGTATGTATATATATATATATATGACTGATTGAACTTGCTGTGCAGCAGAAACCAACACAACATTGTAAAGCAATTATCCTTCAACTTCTTAAAAAAAAAGGCCAAAAAGATGCATTTGTTAAATATCTGCCATGTGCCAAGCAAGGAAGAAATAAACAATATAATATTGTAACCCTCAAGAAAGTAACAATATAATAGTAGAGTCAGATAAATAAAGATACTGATGGTATAAAACAGTAAGAAGAAAATCAGTAATAGTGAAATGCAGAGGGTATTATTTTGGAAGCTTGAGAAGAGGTATGCTAACCAGCCTGGAGAAGGAAATGGCAACCCACTCTAGTATTCTTGCCTGGGAAATCCCATGAGTGGAGGAGCCTGGTGGATTACAGTCCATAGGGTTGCAGAGTCAGACATGACTGAGTGACTAACACTTTCACTTTTCACTTTCAACTAGCTTGGAAGAGTTAGGGAAGACTTTTTGGAGAAGGCCAAGGTATAATCTAATTTATTGCTTTCTGGGAGGGAAACACAGAAGTAAAGCAGCAAGTAAAACCAAATTACATTTCAGAAAATCAAACTATAGACCCATAAAGCTTCAGTCAACACATGGAAAATTTTTATCATGCCCTTGACCAAATTCATCCAGTCTCAGTAGGAGTTTCTTGCTGTGAGCACAATTAGATGGTACAAAGATGTCAGTTTGAGGTAAGTCATGAAGTCCTTGGACGATGTTTTGAGGATTCCAAGTTCACTTTCTCTGCACCAACTCATTAATGATTTTCATAATAGACCTTCAGAGTGGCCAACATATAGGAAACTCAGCTGTTTCTGAAAGATGACCTCTAAAATTGGAAAAGTTGAACACAGACTAAAAGAAGGTTTGCACTTGACTCTGCTGACAGAATTGCATCCAGAATCTTTCATATTTAAAAATACCTTAAAAAAAAAACCAGCTGCCCATATGTATACAAGCCACAGTCAGTGCTGATCTACTTAAGGCCTGCTGCTTCCTGCAAATAGAGAAGGAAAAAACACCTTCCAGTCAAAATGAGATCAACTCATCTGACCCAAAAAGAAAAAAAAAATCCAATTACTCTACAATAAGACAATTACAGCAATTCCCATGGAATAAGCTAGCTTGGGCTTTTAACTAATCCTGGGTAAAGCTTGGAAGCCAAGTTGATTTTAAAAAGTGATCTAAACATTTACATGCTTATTTGGAGTTTGGCTCTCTTAAATTCCTAAGAAAGGACGGTCTGCATTTTTCTGCATAGTAAAAAGTCTTCTTATATTTTCCTAATTTTTGTCATTACCAAGCCGCCAACATGCAGCAAGATGCCTTGTATTTTGTATCCCCAGTGTGTAACAGTTAGAAAATGGGAAAAAATTTAACGAATGTTTATGAATAAATTAAAAACTCTTAATTTGGAGACAGGGGGATAGATAGGGAGGAAAGAATCCGATCTCTGTTCGCCCGGGGGAGTGAATCCTGCACCCCTGGACCGGCTCCAATCATCTTAACAGAGAACATAAGAACAAGTACTAATCCCTTTTCAGAATGTCAGTATTTCAAATTATGTTTATTCGCTGGGTAGGGTCTCTGTGTATGTTTTTCCCAATGTCACGCAGCTCTGTTGTCTGCCCTTTGATGTGTTTGTGCACCCTGATGGAAAGCTTAGACAGAGTGGAAACGATGCCTGTTGTAATGGCTTCATGGCACTTAAGTGGGCACTTAAAGATGCTATTCTGAATGGCGGCTTTGGGAGACCCTAATGAGTGACACCATTCTAAACGAGCTGAAATACCAAAAGAACAGTCTCTCTCTTTGGAAGAAGAATACTGAATGACATCACTGTGTTTTCAAAGGACAACACCATCATTTAGAAAACATGGCTCTTTCCTTCAGAAGCCTCTCCCACTGTGCCCCAGGGCCCATTTTCCTAAAGGGGCATTTCTGGGGTTCGCAGAGGAAGGGAAGATAGAAGTGAAGGAGCCACTGTTTTTCGCTTCTTTCTTAGGCTGAGGTGCCTGATATACATACAAATGTCCTGCATATAAAAGGCTACCGCGTTTCTACCCACCACCGCCAGCAAACCTTCCACAAGTGACTCTCAAGCTGGGGCCAAAGGGGGATTTCCAGCTCACCCAGGCTTCCGCCCTAATATAAACCAGCACCATAGAAAGATGGAATCAGAGGGCTGGGAGCGCCTGTTAGGAACCACAGCATCCCTAGCCCTTCCTCGGGAGGCTCTGACCCAGTGGATCTGGGGTGCACGTGTGCACGCTAAGTTGCTTCAGCAGTGTCCAACTCTGTGCAGCGCTGTGGACTGTAGCCCACCAGGTTCCCCTGTCCATGGAATTCTCCAGGCAAGAAGACTGGAGTGGGTTGCCATGCTCTCCTCCAGGGGATCTTCCCAACCCAGGGATTGAATCCATGTCTCATGTCTCCTGCATTGGCAGGTGGGTTCTTTACCACTGGCGCCACATGGGGTAGGGCCTGGAATTTATATAATTAACAAGAACCCCAGGAGATGCTAGTCATCAAGTAAACTAAAGAGGCACTGGTTCTTATTTAACTACTTGATTATGTAGGTGACGAGATTGAGAATAGAAAGTTGCAATGACTTGGCCAAGGTCACACAGCAAATCTGTGTTTAGTCTAGCTTAGGCCACAGGGAGCCACATTTTTAAAAATTTCATCCCCAAATGGTGCTATATTAATACCATCATAAGTTAGTCTTCTGGAAATAAACCTTTTTCATAAGCAAATTGGTCACACTGATCTTCAGGAAGCACATGAAGCAGTGTTGGCATATCTCATCTGGTGGAATTCATTCCCACGTGAGTGGCTACATGAGACAAAATACCTCCATAGATGGCATCTGCCTCCAAGCTGTGCATAATTAAAGGTTATACAAGCCAGGTCCCCAAGTGCAGAGGGATTTGCAAGAAGACAGCAAAAAAGGGAGTGGAGAAACAATTAGATGAATGTTAACAACAAAAAAATAATTCTTCAGCGTATTTCAATATCTATGTTATTATTCTTATTCTAACAAAATGAACTTCAAGCAGGAGAGGTTCTGTAAACTTTCAAAGGCATTTTTTGCTGACAGCATTCTCAAACAATTTAAAGAAAGTGACTGCTTGCTTATCACTGAAGATCTGTATAACATAGCCAAAAATTCAAAACATGACTTAAAGAAGACCAACTCAAGGCTAGATCGTAGAGACAGCAAGTGTGCTCCGACTGACTTCCTCACGTGGCTCTGGTTACCGTTTGGCCATAGCAGCAATTACTCACCTCCGCTGGTGCTAATGCCCTTCTGCTCCCAGTCTCCCTGTCTTGATCAATTCAATACCCATTTTTCGGTATGTTCTCAGCCTCCTTTCTCTCTCTCTCTCTGTTTATAATTTGGTTGTACTGGGTCTTAGTTGCAGCATGTGGGATCTAGTTCCCTGACCAGAGACTGAACCCAGGCCACCTCCATTGGGAGTGTGGAGTCTTAACCACTGGACCACCAGGAAAATCCCTCAGTCTCCTTCCTTTCTTCTTCTTTGCTTTCCCCAGGGCTGGCTCCAAACCCTCCTTCAGGTTTCTACGCCACCTGTCCCTCCTCTCTCATCTTCTTCCTCCTCTGTCTGTCTTGCCAGCTCCTCTCCTCTGCCTGCATCTTAAATGGCCCCATGCTGAGATCCCTCTCGCTTTGACACTATATATTTCCCTTGGACAATTCATCCACCTACAGACTTAAAGACGCCCAAATCTGTGTCATAGCCCTTATAGCTCTCACAAGCTCTAAACACATATTTCCAACCATCTGGACACTCCACCTGGATGTCCTGTAGGCACTTGAAGCGTACATAACATGTTCAAAATCAAACACTTTATCCTCCTGCCAAACTTGCTCTCACCCACGTTTGTATTAGAGAATTCTGTCTCCAGCCATTTTGCCTTTGGCATTAGACTCTCCAGCATCAGCTCAGATTCCTCCATCGCTCTCATCTGAATAAACCCACTCTACATATTCTGGCAATCTATCTCAAGAATGCTTCTTGAGCACAGTCCAGCTAACCTTCCTGGTGTTACCACCCTTATTGTTTTGGGTAAGAGCCTCTGAACTGGTTTCCCTCCCCCAGCCTCTCCTTGCTCAGCTCCTCCAGCACTGTTTTCAGAGTTACTGTCTCTTGCCTGTCTTTCCTTTGCCTGTAAAATAATGTCGGGATTTCTTAAAATGCCATAAAGTTTCCTTCAGCCTAGCTTTCTTTGTCATTCTTATTAATTTCTCACCATTCTCCTAGAAATGCACGCTATTGCCAAATGAATTTACAATTCCCCAAATACCCTGAGCACTCCAGTGATTTTGTGTCTTTATATATACTGTTCTTTCATTGTCCTACTTGTCCATAGTATCTCAGTTTAAAAATCACCTCTGAAATATTCCCTTCAATACTGGGCATGACAATGAAGGAAACTATAAGCAAGGTGAAAAGACAGCCCTCAGAATAGGAGAAAATAATAGCAAATGAAACAACTGACAAAGAGTTAACCTCCAAAATATACAAGCAGCTCATGCAGCTCAATACCAGAAAAATGAACAACCCAGTCAAAAAGTGGGCAAAAGACCTAAACAGACATTTCCCCAAAGAAGACACACAGAAAGCTAATAAACATATGAAATGATGCTCAACATCATGCATTATAGAGAAATGCAAATCAAAACCACAATGAGGTATCATCTCATGCCAGTCAAAATGGTCATCATCAAAATGTCTATAAGCAATAAATGCCGGAGAGGGTATAGAGAAAAGGGAACCCTCTTACACTATTGGTGGAAATGTAAACTGGTTCAGCCTCTGTGGAGAACAGTGTGGAGATTTCTAAAAAACTGGGAATAGAACTTCCACACAACCCAACAATCCCACTGCTGGGCATACACTATAAGGAAACCAGAACTGAAGGAGACACATGTACCCCAGTGTTCATTGCAGCACTGTTTACAATAGCCGTGACATGGAAGCAACCTAGATGTCAACTGGCAGATGAATGGATAAAGAAGTTATGATACATACGCACAATGGAATATTACTCAGCTATAAAAAGGAATGCATTTGATTCAGTTCTAATGAGGTGGATGAAGCTGGAGCCTATTACACAGAGTGAAGTAAGTCAGAAAAAGAAAGACAAATACTGTGTGTTAATATATATATATATATATATATATGGAATTTAGAAAGATGGTACTGATGGTTCTACATGCAGGGCAGCAGAGGGGACACTCATATAAAGAACAGACTTTCGGACTCAGTGGAGAAAGCGAGGGTGGGATGATCCGAGAGAATAGCATTGAAACATGTACATTACCATATGTAAAACAGATGACCCATACCAGTTCAATATATGAGGCAGGGCACCCAAATCCAGTGCTCTGGGACAACCTAGAGGAATGGGGAAGGGAGGGAGGTTGGAGGAGGGTTCAGGAGGTGGGGGAACACATGTAAATCTGTGGCTGATTCATGTTGATGTATAGCAACAACCATCACAATATTGTAATTATCCTCCAATCAAAATAAATTAATTAAAAAAAATACTGGGCACGGGGGCTTATTCTGCCTTCCTGGACCCTGCAGTGCTTTGAATTTCAATTTTTTAAAATTCATGTATTTATTTTTGGCTGTGCCGAGTCTTTGTTGCTGCCTGTGGGCTTTCTCTAGTTGTGGCAAGATAGACTCCCCTTACTGTGGCTTCCCATTGCAGAGCACAGGCTCTAGATGCTTGGGCTTCAGTAATTGTAGCTCATGGGCTTGGTTGTCCCATGGTGTGTGGGATCTTCCTGGACAAGGGATTAAATCCATGTCCCCTGCATTAACAGATATATTCCTAACCACTGGACCACCAGGAAATCCCCTCAATTTCTTGGTGGATGTGTTTGGATTTTTTACATAGCTATGAGTTAAGGTGCTCAAGAGGAACATTATATTTTATCTATAACTCACACAACATACAATTACTTCTGTATACAATTCCGTGGCTTTTAGTAAGTTCACAGGGCTGTGCAACAATCATAGCAATCTAATTTTAAAACTTTTTGTTCCCCTGGAAGAAAGCCCCATACCCTTTAGCTATCACTTCTCCAACCCCCCAGTACTTCTGACCCACCCAGTCCTAGGCAATCACTAATCTAGTTTCTTTCTATATAGATTTGCCTAGCCTGGACATTTCACATAAATGCAATTATACAATACATGGTCTTTTGTGACTGGTTCCCTTTATTTAGCTTAATGTTTTCAGGACTCACTCAGGTTGAGGCATGTACAACTACTACAAAATCGTAATCTAAGCTTCTACATTAGAAAATTAGAAAAAGAAGAATTAAATTCAAAGTAAGCAGATCTCATGGATATTAAAAAGATAAAGAAAAACTATGAACAGCTCGATGGCCACAAATTTTATAATCTAGATGACATAAAATATTTCCTTGAAAGATGCAATCAGCCAAAACTCACAGAAGAAGAAATAAACAATCCAAGAAGATTAATATCTTTTAAAAATCTTAATCAATAATTAATAACTTTCCAAAAGAGAACACCAGACCCAGATGGGTTCACTGGTGAATTCTACTAACCTTGTAGGGAAGAAATTATACCAATTCACTACAATTTCTTTTAGAAATGAGAAGCAGAGGAAATACTTCCTAACTCATCCTAGGAGGCCAGCATTTTCTGACTACCAAATGATATTACAAGAAGTTTAAAAACCATTATCTCTCATGAAATAGAGGCAAAAATCCTCAACAAAATAATAACACATTGAATTCAGCAATGCATAAAAAAAATTATACACTGTGACCATGTGTGATTTATCCTAGTTATGCAAGGCTGGTTCAACATTGAAAATCCATGAATGTAATCCATTACATCAACAAGCTAAAGAAGAAAAAACACATGATCATACCAATAGGTACAGAGACAGTGTATGACAAAAACCAATACCCATTCATGACAAAAGTCCTCAGTAAACTAGAAATAGAGGGAAACTTCAACTTGATAGAGAGTATCTACACTAAAAATACCCTACAGATAACATCATAATTAGGAACAAGGCAAGGATGTCCCATCTCAGCACTCCTTTTCAACATTGTACTGTATGTCTTAGTTAATGCACCAGGACAAGAAAAGTGTACCAACTGGGAAGAAAGACATAGAACTGTCTTTGTTTGCAGGTGACGTGATTCTGTACATAGAAAAGCCAAAAGAATTAACAAAGAAACAAACAAAAACTCCTGGAACTAATAAGCAATTATAGCAAGGTTGTAGGATATAAGGTTAGTAAACAAAAGTTGAGTGTTTTCCTATATACCAGTCATGAACAAATGGAACTTGAAATTACAAACCAATAGCACTCCCCTAAATTAAATACTTAGGTATAAATCTAATACACTATGTATAAGATCTATATAAAGAAAACTACAAGACTCTGATGAAAGGTAGCAAAATAAAATCAAGTTGAGATATAGTCTATGTTTGTGGACAGAAGGACCCAATATTGTCAAGATATTAGTTCTTCCCAAACTGGTTTATAGATTCAAGGCAATCCCAATCGAAATCCCAGAAAGTTGTGAGACTATTAACAAACTGACTCTCCCTGGTGGTTCAGTGGTTAAGACTCTGTGCTTCCAATGCAGGGGGCATAGGTTCAATCCCTGGTCAGGGGACAAAGATCCCACGTGCTGCATGACATGGCAAAATAAAAGAAAGTATGTATGGAAAGGCAAAACAATCAGAATAGCCGACATAGTATTGAAGGACAAAGTTGGAGGACTGACAGCATCCAACTTTAAGACTTTAAGCTGCAGTAATCAAGACAGTGTGGTTTTAATGAAAGAACAGATAAATAGATTAATGGAACAAATACAGAGACAAGAAATAGACTCTCATAAATATAGTCAACTGATCTTTGACAAAGGAGCCAAAGAAATGCAATGGAGAATAGTCTTTTCAACAGATGATGCTGGAACAACTGGCCATCCACATGCAAAAATAAATCTGGACATAGAGCTTACACCCTCTACAAAAATAACTTTAAGAGGATCACAGTCTTAAATGTAAAATGCAAAACCATAAAACTCCTAGAAGACAACATATAGGAAAAAAACCTAGACTTGGGTATGGCAATGACTTTTTACATACAACACAAAAAGCATGATCTATGAAAGAAACAATTGAGAAACTGGATTTCATTAACATTAAAAAAAATTTTGCTCTACAAAAAACAATGTCAAAAAAATGAGAAAATACTTGCAAAAGGCACATCTAATAAAACACTGTTATTCAAAATATACAAAGAGCTCTTAAAATTCAACAGTAAGAAAAAATTTAAAAAACAGTCCAAAGACCCTAACAGATAACTCACCAAGAAGACAACAGAGGGCAAATAAGCACATGAAAAGATGTTCTACATCATACGTCATCATTGAAATATGAGTTAAAACAACGACAAACCACTAAACATGTAAAATCTAGAACATTGAAAACACCAAATGCTGGTGAGGATGTGAAGCAACATGAATTCTCTCATTTATTGCTGGTGAGGAATGCAAAATGGTACAGCCACTTTGGAACAGTTTCTTACAAATTTATGTGCACATAAAACCCTGCATACAGATGTTTATGGAAGCTTTATTCAGATTGTCAAAACCTGGAAACAACCAAGATGTCCTTCAGTGAGCAAATGGGTAAACAGAGGTAAATTCATTCAATGCACTATTATTCGGCACTAAAAAGAGATGAGCTATCAAGCCATTAAAAGACATGGAAAAAAATCTTAAAGGTGTATTACAAAGTGAAAAAAGCCAATTAGAGAAGGCTAGATCTCATGTGATTCCAACTACAGGACAATTCTAGAAAAGGCAAAACCATGGAGACAGTAAAAAGATCAGGGATGGCCCAGTGTTAGGGAAGAAGAATGAAGAGGTGGAGCACTATTTTTAGGATTTTTAGGGCTTCTCAGGTGGCGCTAGTGGTAAAGAACTCACCTGCCCATGCAGGTTAGAGGTAAAAGATGCAGGTTCCATCTCTGGGTGGGGAAGATCCCCTGGAGGAGGACACAGCATATCATTACACATTTGCCCAAACCCATGGAATGTACACCAAGAGTGTATCCTATTGTAAACTATGGACTTTGGGTGATTATGATGTATCAGTGCAAGTTCATTAATTGTAACAAATGTTCCACTCTGGTGGAGGAAGTCGATATAGAAGCAGCTGTGTGTGTATAGAATAAGCTGTGCACGTGGGGGGCACGGGGAGTATATGGGAAATCTCTGTACCTTCTGTTCAATTTTGCTGTGAACCTAAAACTGCTCTAAAAAAATTCCTAACCCCAAAAATCCTAACCCCAACAAAGTACTTATATTCAGATTATTTTTTAAAACTTTCGAACTCAGCAGTTAGAAAACAATCTAATTAGAAAATAGCAAGGGAATTCCCTGGCAGTCCAGTGGTTAAGAATTGGTGTTTTCACTGCCAAGGGGAGGGAATTAATCCATGGTCAGGAATTTAAAACCCTGAAAGCCAAAAAAAAAAAAAAGAAGAAGAAAGGGAAAAGATTTGGATTTTCAATAAGACAGTATAGCTTCAGAGAGTGTATAGATGGCAAATAAGCATATGAAAAGATGGTTAGCATCTTTAACTATAAGGAAAATGCAAATTAAAACCACAAGAGCTATCACTGCATATCTACCAGACCAGTTAAAATAAAAACTAATGTCAATACAAATGCTGCTGAGCTCAGGGAGAAATGAATCTCTCAGACATCACTGCATGCTAAGTCACTTCAGTCATGTCTGACTTTGTGACACTATAAACTGTAGCCTACCAACTCCTCTGTCCATGGGATTCTCCTAGCAAGAACACTGGTTGTCATTCCTTTCTTCAAGGGATCTCCCTGACACAGGGATCAAACTCACGTCTCTTTATCTCCTGCATTGGCAGGCAGGTTCTTTACCACTAGTGTAACCTGGGAAGTTATCACTGGTGGGTGTATCAAATTGTGCAACTATGCTGAAAAACAGTTTGTCAGTTTCTTCTAAAGTTAAATATATACATTAAATATATACTTACCATACAACTTAGTGATGCCACTTCTGAGTATTAACCCAGAAAGAAATGAAAATGTATGTTCATTCAAAAGTACACATATGAAGGTTTATAGCAGCTCTATTTATAATCACCAGGAACAACCTGAATGTTCTTCATTGAAACTATTCTATATCTTATCTGTGGTAGTGTTTACAGGAATGTATACATGTGTCAAAACTTGTAGAATGACCAACCAGGTGAATAGAGATGCTGTTAACTGAATTGGGGATGGTTGGGGAAATAGCAAGTTCCAGGAGTATGGGAGTCAAGAGTTGTTTTTCAGACATGTTAAGTTTGAGACGAATATTTGACACTAAGTTAAATGGTATGTATGACCTTGGAATTAAGGAGAGTAGTCAGAAAATGGGAGTATAATTTAGGATTCATCAGCATTTTGATGGAATCTTTACATCAGAAGCACACCATCAATAATCACCAGATCAATGTGATCTTATTTAGACACTGGGCACTTTGGGCACATACTACCAACTGTATTTTTTTCATTAGTCTCGACATGAATGGGAATGAGACAAAAGTTAATTACTTATAATTAAATCTAGATATATCTGTCAAAGGACTTTTAACCAAACTTTTACCTTTGAGCCACCTATTTTGTGAGTATCAAGTTGTAACTCAAATAGGGCTAAGGCCTTGAAATCTTGAACCATAGTAAGCTACAAAAGAGTGCCAGATTTGAGGGGAGTTTCAGGGAGGATGGATACATGTATATGTATGGCTAAGTCCTTTTGCTGTTCACTTGAAACTATCATAATGTTTTTGTTAATTGGCTATACTCAAATACAAAATTAAAAGTTAAAAAAAAGCAAACGTAACAGCTGACTCAAAAGTAACAACCTCAAAGAAAAAAAAAAAAAAAAAAGAATGCCAGATTTAATTGATCCTATAAAAATGACTTATTGTACATATGCATGTGTGCATATGATTCATAAATATTTTCAGCAAATTGTAAACATTTTAAATGTATGGAAATTAGCATAAATAAAATTGAACAATAGAAAGGAGAATAAGGTACTTGATTTGCCGCTTCACAGAGTTAAAAACAAATTACTTAAACAAATCCATCCTACGTAATTAAGAAGTTAAAAGGAAAAAAGTGGAAATGTTAGTTATCCAGTCATGCCGAGCTCTTTGTAACCCATGGACTATAGCCCCCATATGCCTCTGTCTCTGAAATTCTCCAGACGAGAATACTGTTGTGGGTTGCCATTCCCTTCTCCAGGGGATCTTCCTGACCCAGGGGTCAAACCAGGGTCTCTGGCATAGAAGGCAGATTCTTTATAGTCTGAGCCACCAGGGAAACCCTGAAAGGAAAAGTCAGCTCAACTTACTCTATATTTACACCCTTGTAGTCCAGGTGAGAGTTGGACTATAAAGAAAGCTGAGCACTGAAGAACTGATGCTTTTGAACTGTGGTGTTGGAGAAGACCCTTGAGAGTCCTTTGGACTGCAAGGAGATTCAGCCAGTCCATCCTAAAGGAGATCAGTCCTGGGTGTTCATGGGAAGGACTGATGCTGAAGCTGAAACTCCAATCCTTGGCCACGTGATGCGAAGAGCTGACTCATTGAAAAGACCCTGATGCTGGGAGGGATTGAGGGCAGGAGAAGAAGGGGATGACAGAGGATAAGATGGTTGGATGGCATCACCAACTCGATGGACATGGGTTTGGGTGGACTCCGGGAGTTGGTGATGGACAGGGAAGCCCAGCGTGCTGCGGTTCATGGGGTTGGACACGACTGAGCAACTGAACTGACTGACTGAGTCACAGCATTTAATTGTTTGGTCTTGGAACTGGTTCCCTTATATAACACATGTCAAAAGAGCTGGCAAAATGTGATTAACAATTGCCAGCTGAAATTCCTGTCCCACAAGGACAACTCCCTCCTGGCTTCCTTATTTTCTTCTCATATTTTGGGTACCGGGAGCTAGTGGTTGGAGCGCAGGCAGGCAGGCAGTGTAGCTCTGCAGGAGAGAGAATTCCAGGGTTGGGCCTTCTAACTTTGCAGCTATCATTCATTTCCTAAATCCTCTTGCCAGAGCCCCTTACTTACACTGTGGTCTCACGCAGGGTGTGGTCAGCAGGAATTTTGCCATTATCTGGATTCCTACAAGAGCCCAGTCTTGCTAACATATAATTTAGGTGCTTAAGAAAGAGGGAAAGGTGAACCAACCCTAACGCCTTGGCCTGGATTTCCTCATCCACCAAAAAGCATAGCCTTGTACACGATCAAGACCATCTAGGGGAGGTTTTTGAACAAACATACAGCCGAATTCTAATTTTGGTTCCACCAAATGTACTGTTATGCACATCTAGCAACCTCTCAATTTCCCAGTAAATACTCTAAATGCAGCTCATAAATGTGGTTAGACATTTCCTTTGATAGGGGACCCTGTTAGAAAGGAATACATTCAAAATGGATAGCACAGTTTTTGCCACATTGGTACTCAGAAAAAAATTTCTCTGAATTTTTTTTTTTGAGTTGAGCTCTTAGATGACTAGAAAATAGTACTAAGTGGCATTTGCAAAAACAATTATGGGAATAAAAAATAATTTCTAAAATCCTTTAGTTTTTAGTGCGTGCATGCATGCAGGCATATATGCTCAGTCACTCATCATATCCGACTCTTTTTGACCCCATGGACTATATAACCTGCCAGGCTCCTCTGTCCATAGAATTTTCCAAGCAAGAATACTGGAGAGCTTGCCGTTTCCTACTCCAGAGCATCAAACCCGGATCTAATCCATGTCTCCTGCTTCAGCAGGCAGGTTGTTTACCACAGCACTGGATATCGACAAGCCTTCTTCCCTGTGTCTCAGACACTGTCCTTTGTTGCTTATCAAATCCCCTTTCGCTACCTTCAACTGATCAATATTTACAGACATGTGTGATATAACTGACACCATACTTAGCACCAGGCAGGATCCAGAAGATGTGGAATGCATGGTCTTGGCCCTCAAGTAGTTTGTAATCTATTTTAGACATACTAAAATTCAAAACAGCAGTAAATGACATTTAGCATCTAAGCATGACATCTGTTCTTTAGCAATGTAGTCAGAATCTGAGGCAAAGGAGGTCCCTGAAGTTTGGAGTACTCAGGAAAAGTTTTATAAGTTTCATCTTTCTCCTGGGGAGGGAAGTGGGGAAGGAGGAAGGTCAGGTGTGGAATCTTGGCACTCAGAGCCTGGACAACAACAATACCATTTCTCACAAAGCAGGCAATTGTGTAACAAATTTCAAAGGGACAGCACAAGTAGATTTCTCAAAGTGGGGTGCCAAGGTAATCTAAAACTGTGTTGTCTAGTATGGTAATATGTAGCTGTCTAAATATAAATTAAAATTAAAATTAACATTTCAATCTCACTAGAATTCAAATGCTCAATGGCTATATGTGGCTAGTGTTACCATATTGGACAGTACAAATATAAGGCATTCTCATCATTCCAGAAAGTTCTTTTGGGCACTGCAGGTCTAGAACGATTGAAGTGTGAAGAAAGCCTGGATTCCCCAAGCCACTGGCATATTGCTGCACCTGCTTTCTATATCCTGTCACAAGTTTCCAAAATCCAAAAGAAGTTTAATTATTTCAACAAATATACTTTGAGGACCTACTATTAATAATACAAGTCTGGGTAATATGATAGACACAAAAGTGAAATCAAGCAGATTCCAATCCTCAAAGAATTAGATATCCGGAAGGGAAAGCGAGCACAAACAACTGTCATACAAAATTTAAAGTGATAACTATCCGTAGGGGTTTAAAATTAAACATTTAGGATCTCAAGGAAGGGACAGGTTACTTCTATTTGAAGATTTCAACAAAGCTTCAGAAATAAAGCATTATTTGAGCGGAACCTTGAAAAGGCAGTGGGTGTGGTAGACAAAAATCCCAGGGAATCAAGAGTCCAGAGGTGACTTTAGGCTCAGTTATGACCTTACTAACCTCAGATATGCAGATGACACCACCCTTATGGCAGAAAGTGAAGAGGAGCTAAAGAGCCTCTTGATGAAAGTCAAAGAAGAGAGTGAAAAAGTTGGCTTAAAGCTCAACATTCAAAAAACTACGATCATGGCATGTGGTCCCATCACTTCATGGCAAATAGATGGGGAAACAGTGGAAACAGTGTCAGACTTTATATTTTTGGGCTCCAAAATCACTGCAGATGGTGACTGTAGCCATGAAATTAAAAGACACTTACTCCTTGGAAGGAAAGTTATGACCAACATAGATAGTATATTCAAAAGCAGAGACATTACTTTGTCAACAAAGGTCCATCTGGTCAAGGCTATGGTTTTTCCTGTGATCATGTATGGATGTGAGAGTTGAACTATGAAGAAAGCTGAGCACCAAAGAATTGATGTTTTTGAACTGTGGTGTTACAGAAGACTCTGAGAGTCCCTTGGCCTGCAAGGAGATCCAAACAGTCCATCCTAGAGGAGATCAGTCCTGGGTGTTCACTGGAAGGACTGATGTTGAAGCTGAAGCTCCAATACTTTGAGCACCTGATGCAAAGAGCTTACTCATTGGAAAAGATCCTGATGCTGGGAAAGATGGAGGGCAGGAGAAGAAGGGGATGACAGAAGATGAGATGGTTGGATGACTTCACCGACTCAATGGACATGGGTTTGGGTGAACTCCTGGAGTTGGTGATGGACAGGGAAGCCTGGTGTGCTGTGGTTCATGGAGTTGCAAAGAGTCAGACACAAGTGAGCAACTGAACTGAACTGAACTATGTGACTTTGGGTGAGTCAAGCTCCAGGGCTCAATTTCTTTACCAGTTAAGTAATGGTAGCAAAAGAGAAACAAAATATCCAGATGGAGTGTGACCAGTGCAAGCAAAGGCATAGGGATAGATGGTTGTGTGTACAAGAGATCTAATAATTTAATTAATATTCAGGTGCAACCACAATACAATGTATATATTGTATCATATATTATATAATAGTTATTATATGTTATATGTGCTTATATATATCAATAATGTTATACATTTGATGATTTTATAATATAATTATAAAATTATATATTTATTATATACTATATAACAAATATATTAATTAATATATACTAATATATTATGTTATATAATATAACATATTCCTGGACATTACATAATTCTGAAACAACTCAAAAAATTTTTTTCAACAATTTTTTTCAAAAATTTTTTTTTCAAAAACCACCATCACGAAAACAAAAGCTGGATTTTGGTAATGCTTCTCCCCACTCCATTTTATTGACATACAACACTGTGTACATTTAAGATATACAAAATGGTGATTTGATATACTCAAATATTGCAAAATGATTGCCATTACAGCATTAGCTAACACCTCCATCACATGACATACTTATCACTCCCTTGTGGTGAGAACATTTAAGATCTATTCTCTTAGCAACTTTCTAGCATATTAACAGTATTATTATCAGCAGTCCCCATCGGTACACTAGGTCCCCAGAACTTATTCATTTTATATCTAGAAGTTTGTCCCTCTTGACCAACTTTTGCCCATTTCCCCCACTCTGTTGTAAGTGTGTATGTGTGTATCCCGCATCTTCTTTATCCATTCATCTGTTCATGGGCACTTAGGTTGTCTCCATATCTTGGCTATTGTGAATAATGCTGAAATAAACATGGGAGTACAGATATCTCTTCAAGATCCTGTTTTCATTTCCTATGTGTATGTATATCCAGAAGTGCTGGATCATATGGTGGTTCTATTTAGAATGTTTGAAGAACCTCTATACTGTTTTCTACAGTGACTATATACATTTGCATTCCTACCAAGAGTGTCCCCTTTTCTCCATAGACAGCTTCACAAACACTTGTGTTTCTTGTCATTTAATGATAGCCATTCTAATAGAGAGCAAGTAGCAAACTCCAGGAGACAGTAAAGGACAGGGATGCCTAGGGCGCTGCAGTCCATGGAGTTGAAAAGAGTTGGACACGACTTAGTAACTAAGCAATAACATTCCAATAAATGTAAGATGATATCTCACAGAAGTTTTAATTTACATTTCCCTGACAATTAGGGACAGTAAATCATTTTGACCACCCATATATCTTCTTTGGGAAAGTATCTATTTAGTACATTGGCCCATTTTAAAATCTGATTGTTTGACAGTTTTGCTTTTGAGTTGTATGAGTTCTTTATATATTTTGAATTTTACCCCCTTTTCAAGCTGGTTTCAGAAAAGGCAGAGAAACCAGAGATCAAATTGCCAACATCCGCTGGATCATGGAAAAAGCAAGAGAGTTCCAGAAAAACATCTATTTCTGCTTGATTGACTATGCCAAACCCTTTGACTGTGTGGATCACAATAAACTGTGGAAAATTCTGAAAGAGATGGGAATACCAGACCACCTGACCTGCCTCTTGAGAAATCTGTATGCAGGTCAGGAAGCAACAGTTAGAACTGGACATGGAACAACAGAACATTCTTTGGAACTCTGCATTCAGATGCTTATATCTTCCCTTTTCTCCTTTGCTTTTCGCCTCTTTATGTTTGTTTAACAGAGGAAAATCAGAAGTAAACAAAGCAGTGGAAAATGCCAATGAACAAGTTACAGGTACTTTTCGGGGCCCAAGTAGAACATAAAAAGAGCTTTTGACAGTGACTCCAGTACGACACCACCCATAACCCCTCCCCAAATGAGCAACATCACTTTTTGAAAAAGACTCACAATGAGAAGGTGAATCAATTCAACCTGAATCAAGAAGAAAATTGTTGACTTTAGAACTGAACATTAATTGCAGTGTGAGCTAATTTTCCTGCCTGTGCTCCATGCTCCTCTTGATTATTTCTCAAGTGAAATAAGGAGTGATAAAAATAAAGGGGAAAAGACATGAAAGCTTTGTATAATAAAATTTGCATTGATGTGTGCAAGTCATATCAGAAAATAGAACATGTCAGTGACCCTAGAGAAAGTATCCAGAATACCAAAATACACCACTTTCCTAGCATCATAACTGTGATACAAGCAGAAATGATGCTAATGAAATGGATTTCCAGAGCAATGTGTCCATTTGTGAGGATAAGAATCTGATTGTAACTAGAAAAAAAAAGAGGCTCTTTGAGAATACAACGTAGATTGAGAGTTGAATTAGTTTCCTAAAAGACATTTTGCCCTGCTACTGGGTACTTTCAGCCATTCCCAATTATTTTCATCCCCAACACACACTATAAGCGGAGAAGGTAATTTTCACTGCCACTTGGCCAAAGCCTCAAATAATTTGCTGCAACTGCCTAAGCTTTCATTTCCTCATAATAATGGGACCTTGATCCTCTCCTTCACAGAGACAGTGAAAGTTATTTATGATACCTAAAGCATCACTTCAAAGAAGATTCTAGAAAACTAAAAAGCATTGAACTAGCACTTGCAGACCACTTACTTGATTCTGTGTAGGTCTTCTTTACCAAATTTCTCAGGATTCTGAAATTTTTTACTTACAGTATTTTTCAAACATCTTTTGCTGTTATTGTTGTTGTTTAGCAATGTCCTTCTACTGGTATACATGCTTAAACTGTCTGTTATGTGTCTAAAACAATGACAAAAATATAGACACAAAGTTGGGAGGTAGATGAAGAATGATAGCATGGATGCAGTTTTGGAATCCCAAAGCTAATGTGAAATAATAGAACCAAAAATCCACTATTAAATGATTGAAGTCTCAGTGTATATACTCATCTTTTTAAAAAAAGAAATAAATTACTCTTTTCATTTATTTTAACATAAAGTTTATTTGGCTCTGACATCCAATCTCCCCAGATTTCAGGGACATTCATTCTTAGTTATTTTTGTGGCTTCATCTTCCTACAAAACGTTAGGTTCTAGGAAACCAATAGGGAACCCAGAGATGAGGAGTGGGTAACATTTCTAGTTCTCCATGCTTTTGCTGACATTCATTTCTCCACCCTTTCTACAAATAATTTTAGAATACATTAGCATAGAGCTTAAAAGTACAAATTATTCTAGACTTTGAATTTAAAGTGCAAAATAACTGGATAACCTTAGGAGAGTTATTTAATCTGCCATCTTCTCAACTTTAGTTCAGATAATCCAAATGGTACATGGTGGAACTTAATAAAAGTTACTCCTGTGGGCAGATGTACACATGCCTTGCCAAGAGGAGTGGGACTAGACTTCCTGGGAAGGCCAGGAAAAGCTTCATTGAAGATGTTGAATGAGAATAGAAACTGAATGAGGAGAAGTTCCTTTGGATAGGAAGATCTCAAGGAAATCATGTGAATTATAGAGAAGAGAACATAGCAAGCCTGAGGGCCACATCATGCAGGAACTTTAGGTAACAACTATGTTTTCATTTTAAGTAAGGGGAAGATTTTAGAGGTTTTGGAAGGAGAATGACAATCTAATTTCATTCATTGATAAAATCAATGTTGTAGAGTGAAGGAAGGCCAGCATGTTGGAAGTTAGGAAGCTATAGCAGAGAATATAGAGAGTGGTTAGTATAGGGAGTAGTCACTGAAGATGATGAAAGTAGGAAGGTGATGAATTTGAGAGGTAGAAATATCAGCATTCACAAAATGGTTAATTGAGGACAGGATTGGCAGGATGAATAAAAGGAGAAATTAAGGACAACTCCTGGAGTTTCATAATTGTTACTGAACTAATGGCAAGGTTGAAAGTATCAGGGAAATGTTTTTTGGGGTAGAGAAGAAGATATTGAAAAATCAAGTGATTCATTGACAAAGCATCTTCACAGTCTAAGCCTAGGATGGACTCTTGAAGCTAGACATATTACTTCAACTGCTGTGCTCTTCTAGGACATAAAACTCTCTAGTGAGCCTGGGCCCCCTAAGGCTCCATGTCTTTAGAGGTGTTTCCCAGTGACTATGACAGCCTTGCCAAGGAGCTAAGCCAGGTTGCTGGACCCTCAAGGGCAGAGAGCCAGAGTCTTTTCCTTATTTCATCAGGAGGCAGTTTCTCTCTCCTAACTTTGCTCCATGAGTTTTTAAAAATGTATTTTATTGAAGTATAGCTGATTTATTGGAGAAGGAAATGGCAACCCACTCCAGTATGCTTGCCTGGAGAATCCCAGGGACAGGAGCATGGTGGGCCGCCAGCTATGGGGTTGCACAGAGTCGGACACGACCGACGTGACTTAGCAGCAGCTGATTTATAATGTTGTATTAAATTCTGGCTCAGAGGTTAAAGCGTCTGCCTCCAATGCGGGAGACCCGGGTTCGATCCCTGGGTCGGGAAGATTCCCTGGAGAAGGAAATGGCAACCCACTCCAGTATTCTTGCTTGGAGAATCTCATAGACTGAGGAGCCTGGTGGGCTGCAGCCCATGGGGTCACAAAGAGTCGGACACGACTGAGTGACTTTACCTAAATTCTGCTGTACTGCAGAGTAATTCATTTTTACATGTATACATACAGTCTCTTTCACATTATTTTCTATTAACCAGGGACAGGAGCATGGTGGGCCGCCAGCTATGGGGTTGCACAGAGTCGGACACGACCGACGTGACTTAGCAGCAGCTGATTTATAATGTTGTATTAAATTCTGGCTCAGAGGTTAAAGCGTCTGCCTCCAATGCGGGAGACCCGGGTTCGATCCCTGGGTCGGGAAGATTCCCTGGAGAAGGAAATGGCAACCCACTCCAGTATTCTTGCTTGGAGAATCTCATAGACTGAGGAGCCTGGTGGCTGCAGCCCATGGGGTCACAAAGAGTCGGACACGACTGAGTGACTTTACCTAAATTCTGCTGTACTGCAGAGTAATTCATTTTTACATGTATACATACAGTCTCTTTCACATTATTTTCTATTATGATGTAATCACAGGTGTATTATTATGGTATTCAGTTAGGGTATATCACCATTTTCTATGCTATAGAGAAGGACCTTGTTGCCCTCAGTTCTATAGATAAAAGTCTGCATCCGCTAGCCCCAGCCTCCCACTCCATCTCTCTCCCTTGGTGACCACACGTCTGCTCTTTACGTCTGTGAGTCTGTTTCTGTTTCATAGGTAGGTTGATTTGTGCCCCATTTTAGATCCCACCTATAAGTGATATCATATGTTATTTGCCTTTTCTCTTTCAGACTTACTTTACTTAGGATGCTAAATTCTACAGTCCATCCATGTAAGTGAAAATGGCATTATTTCATTCTTTTTTGAAGGCTGAGTAGTACTTCATTATACATATGCACCACCTCTTCTTTATCCATTCATCTGTCAATGGACAGTTGGACTGTTTCCATGTCTTGACTGTTGTGAATAGTGCTGCTGTGATCATAGGGGTGCGTGTATATTTTCAAATTATAGTTATTTCTGGATATATGCCCATGAGTGGGGTTGCAGGGTTGTATGGCAACTCCATTTTTAGTTTTCAGAGGAACCGTCATGCTATTTCCCACAATGGCTGTACCAATTTACATTCCCAGCAGCCGTGGAAAGTTCCTTTCTCTAGCATTTGTTATTTGTAGGCTTTTTAATGATGGACATTCTAACCAGTGTGAGGTGATACCTCATTATAGTTTTGATCTGCATTTCTCCAATAATTAGCAGTGTTGAGCGTAGCTATGAAAACAGTTTCGCTCTTCAGTTATGTGCCTTTGAACAGCTGACTGGAGTCTTCTGAGTGTCCATTCATTTCTAAAAAGAGCCAAGGTAGGGCTGAGTGTTAAATGAGCTGATATGTAGAAGACTTAGCACAGAGCACAGGAATGTGGATGAACCATAAATAGAAGTTCTCATCTACCTTCCCCACTTTGTACACCTGAAACTTTTTCACTGATTTTCTTCAACAGATATTTCAGAACTCCTACAAAGTGCTAATCTCCATGAAGGCAGGGGCCAGTGTTTTCATTTTCGATTTCTCAGCAGAGAGTAGTTCTTGCATTCTGCTCATGTCTATTTATAAATAGGCTCGCTTATTTATTTGCTGTAGTAGAACAAAGATGGGTATGAGCACTGAGAGTGGCATCTTAAAATGCTTAGGAGGAAAAAATAAAACACTAATTAAAACACTAATTACTTATGAGACAAAGGACATAGTAGCAATGGAATAATGACACTTTAACAGGCATGGAGTATACAAAATCTTTACAGGTACTGTGACACACAGCTTAATTGCCATACTTTCATTGTCCCAGAATATTTTATTTTTAGCTTGATTTGAAATGTTCCTTCAGATAGTTCTTGGTTCTGGATCAGCTGACAGAACACCTCTGGGTCTGTTATTTTGCTACATTTTCCATATTTAGTGATTTTTAAATATTCTCAGAAAATGATACCCTTTTCATAATAGTCCTGTAAATACCTCCAGTGACATTATACTGTGCCTGCTTCATTGTATAGTGGAACTTTTTTCTAGTCTTTTAAGTCAGATTGTATAAAAACATACTGGAGGAGAGGGATGGGGCATTCCAACCAATATTTGTCATAAAGATCAATTTCTAAGAACAGCTCACAGTAAAAGAATATAAGGCTAGAAGTTATAGAGCACTAATTTTTTTAAATGAGGGTAGATAAAATTCTTAAGGAGTTAGAGGTGGCATCTTCACAGGCTAGCTTTCACCTGCAATTTGTAGTTTTACAATATGGATTTTGTGTATCTTAAATTTGCTTGCTTTCATAGATGCATGGGTATATACTTACAGATTATTGAAGTGTTCCCTATAACCTAATCAAGGCTCTTTAACTTCATCTCTTAAGAAATGGAGACATTACATGCACTGTCCTTACAGTCTTTTCCAAATTGACATAAAAACTCAGCTTCTTTAGTTGAAAACACTTTGGAGCTTCCTCATATTGTCATCTCAGGAAGTAAAAATAAGTTGGGATATTTGAATATCATCTGGCTAGTATGTAGTCATAGAAAAGCAGATGTCCAGCCCTTGAGATCTAAGTTCCAAAACATCTCCAAGTACCATATCATGTTACTGCTCTACCCCCGGGGTATCCAAATAGAGCGTGGGCTTACAGGAAGTGAACTAGATGATTCATATGGGTGTGGGAAAAAGATTTTGAAGTTCTTTTTAAAGAGCACATTAAAATTGAGGTATAATTTGCAGCCATAGAAATGCACTCATATTAAGCGTACAATTTGATTAGTTTTGACAAATGCATATACTTGTAAAACCCACACACCTTCCAAGGTGTTGAATATTTCCATCACCCTGCAGAGCTCTCTCCTGCCCATTTCCAAATAGGCCTCCCCCTAGGCCACCGTTTTCTGACTTCTGTTACCATAATTAGCTTTATTTGGATTTAAGCCTCAAACAAATAGAACTGTAGACTGTGTTTTTGTCTTTTTTTTTTCTCCACACAACATCATTCTTTTGAGATTCATCACTGCTGTTGTGTATATCAAAATTTGTTCTTTCTGTTGCTTAGTAGAACACCACAGTATGTCGCGATGGAAAATATTTGTATTTTAGCCTATCATTTTGTTATTTGTTTTTGGTTAGTCCCTTTGGCTTTTTGTGCCTCTGTTTTCTCTTTGTCTTCCCATGGGTGAATTAATGTTTGGTATTCTACCTTAAGTTCTCTTTTGACTTTTTTAAGTTTGATACACTCATAGATCCACAGGAAGTTAAATAATGAATAGATAATGTCCCATGTAGCCATAACGTGATTTTTCCCAGTGAGGAACTCTTGTATAACAGGAGTACAATATCAAAACCAGACAATGGCTATCAGTGCAATCCATAGACAGCTGGTCTTTTATAGTGACACCCCCTGCCCACTGTATCAATAACCCCTGGCAACACTACTGTATTCTTCATTTCTCTTGTACATAAATAGATTTTGTCTTAACAACTCACCAGTTCCTCTGTTATCTTCATTTTGCTATTGAATCCAAATAATGAGCTTTCTTTTTGTATTTTTCCGTTTCTAACATTCCATTTGGTCCTTCTTGATGTCTTCTATTTATTTGCTATGAAATCTTTTTTTCTTTTTCATTTTTTAAAGCATCTCTGTAATGACCCATTAATGTGTATGTATCATGGCTTCTTGAAAGTTCCTCACAAAGAATTCCAACGTGAGTCTTCTCTGTGTTGCTTCTGCTGATGGACTTTCCTAACACACGTTTGGATTTTCCTGGTTCTTGGGATGATGAGTGATGTCTTTGCCAGATATTTTAGGAATTATGGTGCAAGACTCCAGATCATATTCAAGCCTCTTTTTTTGGAGTCAGTCATCCTGTTTAGCTGAGGTGTGCGTGGCTAGATTGGGGTCAAGGTTTAGGTGCCTGCTGGTGCCTGCTGAAACCAGCCCAGCAAATGGAGAGCACCTGGTGGACAACCTCATTCTGCCACGTGGGGATAGGAATTATCCAAACCGTGCCCAAGGTGGGACTAGAAGGAAGTTTCCACCAGTTTTGCCTTGCCTCCCCTCATTCTGCTCCCCCATTGCTTTGTAAGAGTGAAATTTCTGTCCCTGCTGATACCAACAGGGACAAAGTGGGCCTCTGACTCCATAACTTCCTTCTGTCTTGTGCTTGCTCTTTTACCTCCAAATGTGAGAAGAAGCTCAGTCCCCTGTTTCCCAAAGTGACACCAGTGGGGATGAACAGAAGCAAAGATGCCAGCTAACAGAGACTTGCTAGGCTCCTCAGCAGTCGCTGCTGGGTGAGGGGGAGGCCCCTGGACTCCACCACCTCCCTGGGGTGGAAGGCACCAGTGCCTGCAGTATCACCCAGCACTGCCTCGTCCACTCGCTGCTGCCATGTATGGCAAAGTTCGGTTGCCTACTGGGCCACGTCCTCATTTAGGAGGGGTGGTGGAGCGTAACTATATCACCGCAGTGCTCCTGGGACGCAGGAGAAGTTCCTCTTCTCAGTGGCCCCCAGTGACATCATCCCAGGGAAGGAGGAGCGCTGAGTCTACCACTTGCTACAAGCAGGTGCAGCTGGAAGCCCAGTATCCCATCCAGTCACAGAGACACCGCAGAGCCAGGCAGGTCTCAGCTGCATGTTTAGTTAGAGCAGGATGGGCATCACCAAAATGGTTTTCTATTCTGCTTAAAGACCCTGGTGGCTCAGTAGTAAAGAATCCTCCTGCAATGCAAGAGATGAAAATTTGGAAGGTTGAGAAGATCTGGTGAAGGGCATGGCTTCCCATTCCAATATTCTTGCCTAGAGAATCCCATGGACAGAGGAGCCTGGTGGGTTATGGTCCATAGAGTCGCAAAGAGTCTGACATGACTGAAGCAACTGAGCATGCATGCATGGAAACCACCTGCATCCCACTTCTTTGGCCCCGAGGAACAAGCTTCCCTGGGGGCTTTGTTGGTGGTGGTTGCAGGTCACAAGTTTTCTTAGCGGCCTCTCTGGGATATACTGTGTTGCTCCTGAGGCTGCAGGGTTCCTAACTGGGATGCCTTCTTGTTTCCATTTTCAGTTCAGTGTCTGCCATTGTTTCCTAGTTATGGCTCCAGTGTTTTAATTGTGAGAGAGAGTAGCCTGGAATAAACCTGTGGAAGGGGGCTGTATCAATTTCACCAGAACTGGAAATCACTCTATTAACTTCTTAGTTATGCCTTTCTTGTTATTTTTAGTTGTTACTCTGAAGATTATAATATGCATCTTTATCACAGTCAAGCTTCAAAGAATATTCTGTTGTTTAGATAAAAATATAAGAATCTCACAACAGTATGCTTCCAGTTACCAATCTTCCAATATTTATACTCTTGTTATCATACCCCTCACTTCTACATATAAGTTGCACAATATATTTTAAAAACTTTAGCAAATAGCTTTTTAGAGATATACAAAGATTCTGTATAAAAACAAAGAAATGTTTGAGTTCCTGTATTTTCCACCATATTAACTCTTTATTTCCATTCTTTCCTACAAAACCTGTTTGCTATTATTTCTCTGCAGCTTAAAGAAGTTCCATTAGCCTTTCTGTAATTGAAGTCTGCAGAAGATAAATTTCTTCAGTTTTTGTCTGTTTGAAATGTCTATATCTTGCCTTCATTTTTGTAGGATTTTTGTCTTGTTTTATAATTCTAAAGCAGCTTGTCTTTTTTTCTTTTTGTATGTGGTTTCATTATCCTTCTGACCTGTGTTGATTCTGATGAGAAGATAGCCATCATTTTTTTGCTGCTCCTCAAGAACAATATGCCCCACACTCACCCATGACTGGTTTTCAGCACCAACTACCAGCTGGGTGCAGCTTTCTTGCTTTTGTATTTGCTGAAATTCTTGTGGTTTTTGGTTAATATGTTTTGTCAATTTTAAAATGTGTATTGTATTGATTCTTCCGATCCATGAACATGGTCTATTTCTCCATCTATTAGTATCCTCTTTGATTTCTTTCATCAGTGTTTTATAATTTTCTATATATAGGTCTTTAGTTTCTTTAGGTAGGTATATTCCTAAGTATTTTATTCTTTTCGTTGCAATGGTGAATGGAATTGATTTCTTAATTTCTTTTTCTACTTTCTCATTATTAGTGTATAGGAATGCAAGGGATTTCTGTGTATTGATTTTATATCCTGCAACATTACTATATTCATTGATTAGCTCTAGTAATTTTTTGGTGGAGTCTTTCGGGTTTTCTATGTAGAGGATCATGTCATCTGCAAACAGTGAGAGCTTTACTTCTTCTTTTCCAATCTGGATTCCTTTTATGAGTATACTACCCAAAGCAATCTACAGATTCAATGCAATTCCTATCAAGATACCAGCGGTGTTTTTCACAGAGCTAGAACAAATAATTTCACAATTTGTATGGAAACACAAAAAACCTCGAATAGCCAAAGCCATCTTGAGAAAGAAGAATGGAACTGGAGGAATCAACCTGCCTGACTTCAGGCTTTACTACAAAGCCACAGTCATCAAGACAGTATGGTACTGGCACAAAAAAAAAAATAGATATTTGGTTAGTTGATAAGGCAGCCTACATGTCTGTTTCCTTGGCATTAGTTGTATGGGGAAATAGAAATGGCACATGCTTTATTAAGTGGTGCTCAGCTGCTTGATCTCGTGTAATGAATGTTTAGAAATACAAAAGCCTATTTCATTCTGATATTGCAATTTCAATTCCACAGAATCTCATCTCTTAAAACATAATAAAGGATCACACTGGTCAGAATGCCCATCATACAAAAATCTACAAACAGATGCTGAGGACAATATGGAGATTTCTTAACAAAACAGAAAGCTAGGAATAAAGTATTGTATGAGCCAACAATCCCATTACTGGTCATATACCCTGAGAAAACCAAAACTGAAAGAGACACATGTACCCCAGTGTTCACTGTGGCACTATTTACAATAATTAGGGTGTGGAAGCAACTTAGATATCCATTAGCAGATAAGCAGATACAGAGCTGTAGTATATATATATATACAATGGAGTATTACTCAGCCATAAAAAGGAAAGCGTTTGAGTCAGTTTTAATGAGGTGGATGAACATAGAGCCAATTATACAGAGTGAGGTTAATCCGAAAGAGAAAAACAAATACATACTAATGCATATATAAGGAATCTAGAAAGATAGTACTGACAAGCCTGTATGCGGAATGACAATGGAGGCATAGACATAGAGAACAGATTTGTAGACATGGGGTTGTAGTGGGAAAAGGAGATGGTGGGATGAATGGAGAGAGTATCATGGAAACATTTACACTACTCCATGTAAAATAGATACCCAGTGGGAATTTGCTGTAAGATTCAGGGAACTCAAGCCGGGGCTCTGTGACAACCTAGAAGGGTGGGATGTCATGGGAAGTGTATACATGTGTATGTATGTGTGTGTGTATATATATATATATATACACACACACACACATACATATACACACACACACACACACACACACAGACTTATGGGTGATTCCTATTGATGTATGGCAGAAACCAGCACAATACTGTAAAGCAGTATATTTCAATTAAAAATAAATAAATTAAAATGTTAAAAAACATAATAACAGGATCAGAGCGAAATGGGGAGCAATAATTTCTCAATCAATAATGAAAGAGTAAGCATATTATTCAGTTGACAAAAGCGCTATAAATATAGTGCTTTGAAAATGTTGTGATCACCAAAGGAGCTCTCATATTTATTTTTTGTTTTCCTTATTATCTAAATCGCTTGGAGTGATGCATTTCACTGTTCCATGTGGTTAATTTTTCACAAGCCATTCTATTACCACATTTATTTGTCTAAACTTCTGTATATTAGGGTGAATATAAAAATATAATTATCCCCTTAAATTTTAATTGTAAAGTTTTCTTCTGCAACCTATACGATCACCAGTTTTTAACTTATTTAATTATTTTACTTACATATTATTCCATGTAAGTTAAAATAGTCATCCTAACAAAACCATTTCAACTTTTTTTCTTTAGCACTTTAAATCTTTAATACTTTTGCCATTTTAATATTAACTACTCTTGTCTTTTGAACTGTGGTGTTGGAGAAGGCTCTTGAGAGTCCCTTGGACTTCAAGGAGATCCAACCAGTCCATCCTAAAGGAGATCAGTCCTGGGTGTTCATTGGAAGGACTAACGCTGAAGCTGAAATAACTTATTTAATTATTTTACTTACATATTATTCCATGTAAGTTAAAATAGTCATCCTAACAAAACCATTTCAACTTTTTTTCTTTAGCACTTTAAATCTTTAATACTTTTGCCATTTTAATATTAACTACTCTTGTCTTTTGAACTGTGGTGTTGGAGAAGGCTCTTGAGAGTCCCTTGGACTTCAAGGAGATCCAACCAGTCCATCCTAAAGGAGATCAGTCCTGGGTGTTCATTGGAAGGACTAACGCTGAAGCTGAAACTCCAGTACTTTGGCCATCTCATGCGAAGAGGTGACTCATTGGAAAATACCCTGATGCTGGGAGGGACTGGGGGCAGGGGAAGGGGACGACAGAGGATGAGATGGCTGGATGACATCACCAACCAATGGATGTGAGTTTGAGAGAAATCTGGGAGTTGGTGATGGACAGGGAGGCTGGGTGTGCTGCAATTCACAGGGTCGCAAAGAGTCAGACACGACTGAGTGACTGAACTGAATTGAATAAAGAGTGATGTTGTGCATCTTTTCATGTTTCTTAGCCATCTGTATGTCTTTGGAGAATTGTCTGTTTATTCCCCAC
>SJXQ01007068.1:0-47558 GCA_006408695.1 Aepyceros melampus
CAGTTAGAATTGGACATGGAACAACAGACTGGTTCCAAATAGGAAAAGGAGTATGTTAAGGCTGTATATTGTCACCCTGCTTATTTAACTTCTATGCAGAGTACATCATGAGAAACGCTGGACTGGAAGAAACACAAGCTGGAATCAAGATTGCTGGGAGAAATATGAATAACCTCAGATATGCAGATGACACCACCCTTATGGCAGAAAGTGAAGAGGAACTCAAAAGCCTCTTGATGAAAGTGAAAGAGGAGAGTGAAAAAGTTGGCTTCAAGCTCAACATTCAGAAAATGAAGATCATGGCATTTGGTCCCATCACTTCATGGGAAATAGATGGGGAAACAGTGGAAACAGTGTCAGACTTTATTTTTTGGGCTCCAAAATCACTGCAGATGGTGATTGCAGCCATGAAATGAAAAGATGCTTACTCCTTGGAAGAAAAGTTATAACCAACGTAGATAGCCTTACAAGTGATACAGTTGGGTAAAAACATGCCTCTGACATCTGATGCCACTGTTTCTCCATCTATTTGCCATGAAGTGATGGGACCAGATGCCATGATCTTAGTTTTCGGAATACTGAGCTTTAAGCCAATTTTTTTTACTCTCCTCTTTCACTTTCATCAAGAGGTTCTTTAGTTCTTCACTTTCTGCCATAAGGATGGTGTCATCTGTGATACTTTAGCCACCTGATGCAAAGAGCTAACTCATTTGAAAAGACCCTGATGCTGGGAAAGATTGAGGCCAGGGGGAGAAGGGGACGACAGAGGATGAGATGGTTGGATGGCACACCGACTCAATGGACATGAGTTTGGGTGGACTCCGGGAGTTGGTGATCAACAGGGAGGTCTGGTGTTCTGCAGTCCATGGGGTTGCAAAGAGTTGGACATGACTGACCGACTGAACTGAACTGAACTGACATCTGATGCTCTGTTTTCCTGAGCTCTGGGGAGGCCACACTGATCCTTTAAGGAAAGAGGGTTTGACCTGGGCCAGAGAAAGAGGCAGACTTTGGGACTGGGATGGACACCTCCAGCCTCAAGATTTCAATCAGCAAAGCGACCTTCCTTAATTAGGTAAGAAACAGGCTGGCTCCATGCCAGACCTTGAGACCAATAGAGACAGGCATAGTCCCACAGACAGCAGCAGAGACAATGTTTCCTTCCCCAGGATTTCTCTGCACCAAGTTTCTGCTCTTTCTACAGGACTGTAACAATCAAGAGTTGGCCCAAAGTCATGGCACATACATCTCTTTAAGACCTTCACTGGGTTAGCTGGCCTTGAGTAAAAGGTCCAGGGAAGGAGCTGGTGAGGAGTGGGGGCAGGGATGGCATACAGAGGAAACAATAGAGCTGGAGAGAGTATTTGGGGCAGGTAATTGTGGTGCTTGGCACACAGTTTTCCAGCCAAATGATAAATAAGGAAATTAGAATAGATTCTCCATCTTTTCAACAAAGTCTAGCAAGCGTTACAAAGTCAGTCTAGGTAAAATGTATGATAGAAGCTTCTTTACAACTAAGTTTGAAACATGGGCCCCAAAACACCTTTCTTCATTTAACTGAGGAATGTTGTTTTTACCTGAGGATGCTCAGGAAAGGCTGAGGAGAGACTGAATGCTGTACCTGAGACTTGAGGGATGAGTAATTCACAAGGTGCACAAAAAAGAGGAATTCTAGATAGAAGAGGCATGGAGACATAGATGGGCTGGGATAGGGGAACTGAGGGTGTAGGAGTGGACAGTGAGAGGATGCCACATCACACACTCTTGAATAGTAGGCTGCTAGCAGTGACACGCTGGGGTGAAAGGAGCTAAGGAGGCAAAGCCCAAGCACAGGACCCCCAGCGGGTGGGAAGAGTCAAGGGTCTCACGTCTCTACTCACAGATGTTCCTCGGATAGAAAGTTGCACATGGAGATGTCAGAGGAATCTTACCAGTGGAAGTGTGGTGGGAAATGCACTTGGATCCCATGGTAAGCCATCAGCAACTCTAAATGCTGCTTTGTTTCCACTCCTTTGAGTGCTTCAGTCTTGTCTGTACCCCACCTCCTCAGCCCCAAACTAAAATTTCTTTTTTTCTCCCAAACTACAATTTCTGAAGAGACTTGCCTTGAGAACCATTTCTTTTATTAAGGCATCACTTGGACAGCATACAAACAGCACAAACAGAAACTTCAAGCCCACACGCAGAATAAATTATGATATTTGTATTTAAAAGTGGACAACAGAAGAAGCTGTGTTGCCCAGAGGGCCTCCTGGTCCAGTGTCTGGAGACTCACAAGGTGTCAGCAATGAGAGTCCATGATAACATCTTCTGCAAGACATTTAGAGGCAAATAATCCCCTCTGCACGTATCTAATGAGGCCCATGCTCCTGCACACAAACATGTGTACACATGCGGATATACACACAGGTTAGGGGCAGGCAATAGCCTGTAAACAACGAGCTCAGCAACAAGTGAAATGGACCCAGCCGTGTTTTCTCTGTGGCTCCGGCAGCCAACAAGACCCTGGTACTTATCTCTCACAAGCTCCCCGGCTGCTGTGGGAGGTGTGGGTGGGCTCCCAAGGCAGTGGCGGCCTGCTTACTGAGGCGAGGAGCCCCGTTTTGTCATCCTGGACTGCAGGCTGAGCACACTGCAGCTTTCCACGCTACTTTTGCTGTCCAGCCTGCCACACTCTGCCTGCCACTCCCAGAGGAACAAGTGAAGAGATGTGCCCCAGGGAAGCATATGCACTTGGAATCCTGTGAGCTGTGGCCAGCTTCCACATGGGCCCCTTTCCAGCAGTGTGATGCTGTGGAAGCCACCTCCCTTCTCTTAAGCCTCATAATCCCCCCTGTAAAATGGGGATGAGAGTACCTACTTCACGGGGTTATCATAAGCAATTAGATACTTTATATTTTCAAATACCATGCTAGACTCAAGGTAAGTGTGCAAAATCTGTTTTTTTCCTTATCTTTCCCCCATTTCTTCCTTTCTGTTTTCCTGTTTTCTATTTCCAGGTCAATGTAGCCATCAGTGGTCATGTTGGCCCAGCTGGCACCCTCTTGACCAACAGGGCCTCTCCAATCTCAACAGGGATTGCCAATACATACTTCCCACTACTGCAAAACTGCACCACTGGCAGGGTCAAAGAAGAGGGGTGCCTCAGGTGCCATCTGAGCCCAGGAGAGAGATTCAGGCTGCTTGACTCTCTCATCAATGATGCTGAGGTGCCACAATGGTGTGAAGACATGAACACAAAATAGAGATGTACAGGTGGCTCTGAGATGAGTCTGACTGGAAGCTGGGACTGAGACGTGGTGCTGTTCACAAACTTGAGCAGAAACAAACCACCTCCTGCCAAGAGTGGACCACCCAAGTCCATAGGAGATATTTTCCTAGCAGGTTGGCCACCAAAAAGCCAATTTGATGAATCATAGTCCACAACTCTGGTTCTGCAGAAATTTTCTTTCCACTTCTCCACCTGTCTGTCCACCCAGCCATCCATATGGTATATATAGAGTTTTGTACATTACAGGCTGACCAGAACAGAAGACCCTTTGTGCTCATTTAGCACCTTTTTATCTAAAGGGTATCTTTTATGGGCACTCAGCTGGAGTCTCTTACAGGAATGCTGTGAGGTAGTAACAAACAGGCAATATCCCTCTTTGTGTGTATCAGGAAGTGCTCAGGGTACCACGGTGCTCAAATGAGCACATGAACGCAGGAAGGGCACTGGTCTGTTCCCTGAAGGCCACAGCGGGCCACGCTATGGCTTATCCCGACAGAGCCCTAGGTCCAGACTTGCTCTGCTGGTCACACCAGTGTGGGTTTCAAATCATCCTTGAAGTTCACGACAGGCTTCGAGCGGGCCCCAGCTTTTCCCAGGAAGCCAGCACCCCCGCAGGCTCAGGGTCGGAATCTGACGAGCCACTGTCACTGGAGTCAGAGGAGCTCTGGAAGCAAATCTCACAGTAGGGCCGGTGGCAGCGGCAGAAGAGCTCGTCTGAGCTGCTGGATTCGGTGTCAAGGTAGCTACTCGGAGAAGACAGGGAGGGGCAGCCTGGGGACCCTGGGGGCTGCCGCTGCCAAGGCAGGTCGGGGGAGGCCTTGGATGGGCGTGGGGTAGCGGGACACAGCTTCCGGCCAGAACAGGAAGACTTTTGGGGAAAGGATGCAAGGCTCCGTTCGGTTCCCCGGGGCTCTGCCTGGCGCTGTGTGCGGCCCTCTAGGGCGCCTGGCTTGCCTTGAGGAGCAGGGAGTACTAAAGGATTCCCAGAAGAGGGTCTTGCTACCTTGCGATCAGCAGTTTGGGGGTCCAGGCAGGGGCTGTCCCTGTCCTGTACATTTTGCTCAGAAATGGCCCTGTTTACCCGATGTCCCACATAGGAGGGTACAGCACCTAGAAAGTGTGAGCGAGCCCGCTGTGCGGCCTGCCTTCTCCTCACCAGGGAGGGGCTGAAGCCCGGCTCCTTGGAGAGGGGCACCTTCTGCGGGCTGGGGGCAGCATTGCTCTTCCAGGGCTGCTGGGGACAAGACAAGGAAGAGGTGAGGGGAGCCCCGGGGCCCAGGCCCAGATCTTGGAGGACTTCCTGAAGTTTCTCCCTGATCGCTGAGTTGACTCTTGACAGTTGCTCTGAGGGCCCCTCTGAGTTCTCTACCTGCCCATGTCTCTGGGGAACAGAGCCTTCTTCACTTTGCATGACACACTGGTGGAGGACTATGGGTACCTGGTCCCTTCTTTCTGCAGTCTGGCTTTGCTCAGCCCATGGCTTCTGGCTGCAGCCCAAATGTAAAGGATTAGAAAGGTCTTTCAAGTCAGAAATTTTCTGCTTCTGCCCTGTGGAGGGGCTGGTGTCCCTCACAGGCCCCCTGAGGCCTTGTACACTTGAGGCCACACTGAGGTGCTCTGAGAGTCCTGGGTGGCCACACTGGTGTCATTCTGAGAGTCAGAGAGAGATTCTGAAGGCCCTTGAGGCGCCAGGCTATGGGCAGAGGCTGTGGCCAGGATGTCCTTGTGGTCAGAAGAGGCAGGTGGCACAGCCTCCTCTGGGAGGTCAGAGGAGCACCCTGCTGACATCAGTCTCACCAGCTTCTCTCTGGCATTGTTTACTTGTTCTTGCAGGCTTTCAATCACAGCATTTTTCTATAAAACAAAAGCAAAACCATCAACAAAAGATGCTGCTGAGGGTTTTCACAGTGTCTCCCATGGTAGAGAGATCTCAGTTTAAATCCATTTCTCCACATACTAGCTGGTGATCTTAGGCCCTGAGGAGGCACCTTTATGAAGTGAAATGAGATGATGCATATAAAGGGTTTAGCACAACAAACTGACATATGTGCTCAGTGAAGATTAATTATCATTTATTGTTGTATGATCTTAATCCCCCCATATGTCCCCAAACTGTAGCACTGTCTGCAATAAGAGAGGTTGCGGGGAGTCGGGGCAGGGGCACAGTCTAGCTGCATGCTGGCTGCTGCAGACCCTCTCAGAACTGAGGAGGGGGTCAGGTTGCTCTGTAGAACCGCAGTCTAAACAGTGTTTGGGATGGCCCATCTCTGAGTATATCAATCACACTTTGGCAAAATACAGATGACTTTGAGGCACCTGTGAAGGGGATGAGGGACTGGGGAAACAAGTATCCTACCTCTTGCTAAATAGCCTAGAAAATGGGGAGAACATGGAAATAATAGATTCCTGGGCCAGTGTGACAAGACTGGAGCCAAGGGTGGAGGTGGGGTTTAGGGTGGAGTGAGAGTATCAGGTTGGTGTTATCACCTCCCTCTGACACATGGGGGTAGGAGGCCAACACTATCATGTGACACTATCAGCTGTTGGTATCTCCCAAAGAAGTGCAGGCATCAGAATTACTGGAGAAGCTGAGCTGCCTACCTGCTGCGTGGCTGTTAGTTGATAAAAGGCTGTGCCTAGGATGCTGGCAGATGACAGCTACAAAGATATGCCATTCCAACTGCAGGACCATGGGGCACGAAGTAGGAGGAGGACTAAAGGCAGTGTGTGCCTGAGAGCCCTCTGCTGCTACAGCAGCTATTTGCCTAGTTCAGATCTGATGTCCACCTTCTGAAATTTCTGTTTGAAGGCAGTGGAGCAGGAAAGTGGATCATCATGGGGAACTGATAGTCTTGGGGCAGATGACATGGTTGAGGGTTTGGGGAAGGGTTTGTGGAAAATTCTTCAAGAGATGGGAATATCAGACCACCTGACCTGCCTTTGAGAAACCTATATGCAGGTCAGGAAGCAACAGTTAGAACTGGACATGGAACAACAGACTGGTTCCAAATAGGAAAAGGAGTACGTCAAGGCTGTATATTGTCACCCTGCTTATTTAACTTCTATGAGAGTACATCATGAGAAACGCTGGGCTGGAAGAAGCACAAGATGGAATCAAGACTGCTGGGAGAAATATCAATAACCTCAGATATGCAGATGACACCACCCTTATGGCAGAAAGTGAAGAAGAACTAAAGAGCCTCTTGATGAAAGTGAAAGAGGAGAGTGAAAAAGTTGGCTTAAAGCTCAACATTCAGCAAACTAAGATCATGACATCCAGGCCAATCACTTTGTGGCAAATAGATGAGGAGACAGTGGAAACAGTTCCTGACTTTATTTTGGGGGGCTTCAAATCACCACAGATGGTGATTGCAGCCATGAAATTAAAAGACACTTACTCCTTGGAAGGAAAATTATGACCAACCTGGATAGCATGTTAAAAAGCAGAGACATTACTTTGTCAACAAAGGTCTGTCTAGTCAAGGCTATGGTTTTTCCAGTGGTCATGTATGGATGTGAGAGTTGGACAATAAAGAAAGCTGAGCGCCGAATTGATGCTTTTGAAGTGTGGTGTTGGAGAAGACTCTTGAGAGTCCCTTGGACTGCAAGGAGATCCAACCAGTCCATCCTAAAGGAGATCAGTCCTGGGTNGCTATGGTTTTTCCAGTGGTCATGTATGGATGTGAGAGTTGGACAATAAAGAAAGCTGAGCGCCGAATTGATGCTTTTGAAGTGTGGTGTTGGAGAAGACTCTTGAGAGTCCCTTGGACTGCAAGGAGATCCAACCAGTCCATCCTAAAGGAGATCAGTCCTGGGTGGTCATTGGAAGGACTGATGTTGAAGCTGAAACTCCAATACTTTGGCCACCTGATGTGAAGAACTGACTCATTTGAAAAGACCCTGATGCTGGGAAAGATTGAGGGCAGGAGGAGAAGGGGACGACCGAGGATGAGATGGTTGGATGGCATCACCAACTCGATGGACACGGGTTAGAGTGGACTCTGGGAGCTGGTGATGGACAGGGAGGCCTGGTCAGTGCTGTGGTTCATGGGGTTGCAAACAGCTGGACATGACTGAGCGACTGAACTGACTGAACTGTTGCCATCCTCTTTAGAAGTTCAGAGTGAGTATTTAGATGTCCATTTATTGCAAGCATGGGTTTCCCTGGTGGCTCAGCTGGTAAAGAATCTGCCTGCAATGCGGGAAACCTGGGTACAGTCCCTGGGTTGAGAAGATCCTCTGGAGAAGGGAATGGCTACCCACTCCAGTATTCTGGCCTGGAGAATTCCATGGACTGTATAGTCCATGGGGTTGCAAAGAGTTGGACACGACTGAGTGACTTTCACTCTACAGCAAGCATGCTTAGTTGCTCAGTCAAGTCTGACTCTTTGCAACCCCATGGACTGTAGCCCACTAGGCTCCTCTGTCCATGGGATTCTCAATGCAAGAATACTGGAATGGGTTGCCATGCCCTTCTCCAGGGGATTGTCCCAACCCAGGGATTGAACCTGCGATTCCTGTGACTCCTGCATTGCAAGCAGATTCTTTACCCACTGAGCCACCTGAGAAGCCTATTCATTTATTATGCCCTAGAAAGAAAAGGGTGTTTCCCTTCTTTAGGATTCCTGAGACAAGTCACCTATGGACAAACCTGTGGTTTCTTCTTGAGGAGATATGGAAGAGCTAACTACTGTATAGCACAGGGAATGCTACTCAGTGCTCTGCGGTGACTAAATGGGAATCTAAAAAAGCAGGGATATATGTATCTGTATAGCAGATTCACTTTGCTGTATGGAAGAAACTAACACAACATTATATAGCAACTGTACTCCAATAAAAATTAATTAAGAAAGATACGGAAGAGTTGCCCAGAAGTGACTCTTTGAGGGAACAGTAAGTTAAGTAAACTAGTCTGACAGTACTCTTCTGGCAGCAACTCCAAGACTGCTTGGACTTATAAGCCTGGAGGTGACTTATAAGCAGGAGGTGATTTTTCTGACTATGGTACTCCCAGTCTCATCCTGGTTTATTTTAGTCTGCTTCTCTTGTCCTTGGGAGAGAGTCCCGGACCAGTGAGCAACTGGTGAATAAGCGGAAGGACTTGCAGCAGAGCGCCTGCCTGCCTGTTCACCCTTCTCAGGCGCAGAGCATTGAGGGCTGGGTGTTGTCGGGGAAACACAGGTGATTCAAGGACTTGCCAGGAGCAGAGTGGGTGAGTCACAGGAAGACATTCACTCAGGCTCTTCGATACCTGGGTGGTGCCAGGTATCTCCCTGAGGGGGTGGCTGTGCTGGCTGCACTGGAGGTACCCCAACTCTCTTTCTTTTCACCAGCCCTTACTTGTGAAGCCCAACTTCCACATTCTCAGGCTGGCTTCAGGAGGCCTCTGCTGTCTCACAGAGTTGGGAGGAAGCCATCAGCTGATGATAGCTGCCCCAGCAAGCAAACTGTGCTGCCTTCTTGTGCCTTATTTACAAATTCCTCCTCGTATGGTGTGGCATGTGCATGCTCAGTTGTGTCCGACTCTTTGTGACCCCATGGACTATAGCCCCCCAGGCTCCTCTGTCCATGGGATTTTCCAGGCAAGAAATATTGGAGTGGGTTGTCATTTCCTTCTCCAGGGGATCTTCCCGCCTCAGGGATCGAACCCATGTCTGTTGTATCTCCTGCACTGACAGGCGGATTCTTTACCACTTGTGCCACCTGGGAAGCCTGTCACAGTATAAGAAAACAGTATAAACATTTGATTGAGAGAATACTCTTCTCCAGCAAACCAAACATCTGAAGCTGGCTGGTGACAGATTTAGAAACAGTCAGCCTAATCAGTAAATCTCCCTTCTTACAGAAAAGGAAGTGGAACTTTGTTTTCACTGTGGCTGCATACTAATCAGAGGCGTGGTTTGCCATTGTTAGACCAAAATCTGACAGACCATGGCAGCTGCATTGAAATGAGCTTATTAACAATTACTTTTGGTACACCCAGCAAAGCAAAACATCTGTGGGGATGTTTCATAAGCTGCAGGCCATAGGGAGAAATGGAATATCTTGTTTCTGTGCTTCAAGGAAGAAAAGTAATAGGTGAATTTCCTCTGCTGCAGAATGTACAGGGAAGTCCCTCCAGCTCTGGAAGGGTTTTACCTGCTGGCTTCCTCAGCTGCGAACTGAGGGTGGATGCTGCCCCAAACAGCCTCTGGGGACCCCAGCCACAGGGAAGGTGGGGAAGAATGAGAAAATGAACCATCCAGACCATAGGAAAGTAGGAGGACACCAGGGTGGCAGAGGGGCTGCAGAGGAGGGAAGTGCAGCCAAGAAGCTGGACTCAGGGAGGCAAGGGAGACTCCTGTGTTTATGTCCTGGGCAGGGCTGGAGGTGGGGGTGCAGATGCTAGAGCCTCTCCTGGCCTGCCACAGGGCCCTGGGTTGGGCTGCTGGTTCTCAGGCCTGCTCTGGAAATATGTTCCAGGTGTGGAGAGTCGGGAGCAGGAGGCCAGCATTTTACTGCCTAAGCATCTGCTCCCTCTTATGGCTCTTCCTCTGTAGACTAGAGGCATCTTTCTGGATACAGCAGATTCAGTCACTGCGTGGGAAACAGGGTAGCATGGCAGGGGTACAAAAAGCACGTCACAAATTACCATAAGGCTAAAGAGTCAGGCCACTTGGCTGTTCCAACATGAGCTGATTGTGAATGAAAACCATGCTGGGTGTTCTCGCCAAGTTTCTGGCCTTCTGTTTAGCTGGGGAAAAAAAAGCTTCTTTGAAGACTTCAGAGTATCAATGCAGTGCTACTGCCTTGCCAGGTGGGAAGAAATCTGGCTTTGAAAAAGGGTCCTGACTGCTTCATAAATAGTAAAGACATGAAGTATAATCTGATGGATAAAAATGGTCCAGAACAGAAGGAATGGTGTGAAAGACTGAGGGGACCTGGGGAGCTGAATTCTTTCACAGGTTGCATTTCATAGGTCCCCAACATACCATCCTTTTGCACAGAGACTACTGATACCCAAGTGTTAGTCTAATACAAAAAAGTGTAGTTTCCCAAATAGCATTACCCAGGTATGTTCTGTACTAAAAAAATTATATGGAATATAATTTAGTGTGAAAAAAACTACTAATTCCTCTGGGCCCCATGCCTCCTCAAGTTTTCCCATGTGCTTTCTTCAAGCCCACACCACTCTGCCCAGTTCTGGGAGAGGTGCCAACTTTGGCTCAAGATCAGAAGAAAGAAGGACCAGGGGCTGCCCTGTACCCTGGTTAGTGCTACTATGATATTCAAAGGCTCTATTCATTCTCTTCCCCATATTTAGATACTTTTTAATTTTCTGGGTTGGTGGGATGACAAAGATTTCTAGTTGGAACCTGGAAAAGATAGTAAAGGACCCCAGAGGATCTTGGAAACAAGGGCACCATGCTATGTAAAGAAAGAATGTATCCTACAGAAGATGCCAGCACCCACTACTACTCAGGGACTTTACAATGCTGTTCCCCACACTTGGAATGCTTTTCCTTGCACTCTTTGCCTGGTCAATCTATAGTTAACTTCAGTTCTCAGCTCACTGAGTCTTTTCTGACCACTCTAAATTAGATTCTCCTGTCCTCACCACTCACTACTCTTTCTTCCCACTCTGTTTCTTGCCTTCATAATTCTTATCACCATTTATAACTGTATGGCTACTTGATCAGTGTCTATTTCCTCCACTACACCATGAGCTTCATGAAGGTAGAGACTGATTTGTTCCTCAGCACTTAGCACAATGCCTGGCACACATCTGTCCAATGAATGAATGAAGTGGGTGAGGGTAGCAACAGGAGCAGTGGCTGGGGAAATGCTGAGGTTTTGCTTGCTGCTAAGGGAAACCTTATTAAAAAGCACAGACATTACTTTGGCAACAAAGGTCCATCTAGTCAAGGCTATGGTTTTTCCAGTAGTCATGTATAGATGTGAGAGTTGGACAATAAAGAAAGCTGAGTGCCAAAGAATTGATGCATTTGGACTGTGGTGTTGGAGAAGACCCTTGAGAGTCCCTTGGACTGCAAGGAGATCCAACCAGTCCATCCTAAAGGAAATGAGTCCTAAATGTTCATTGGAAGGACTGATTTTGAAGCTGAAACTCCAATACTTTGGCCATCTAATGTGAAGAGCTGACTCATTTGAAAAGACCCTGATGCTGGGAAAGATTGAGGGCAGGAAGAGAAGGGGACAACTGAAGATAAGATGGTTGGATGGCATCACCGACTCTATGGACATGAGTTTCAGTAAATTCCAGGAGCTGGTGATGGACAGGGAGGCGGTGTGCTGCAGTCCATGGGTCGTAAAGAGTCAGACATGACTGAGTGACTGAACTGAACTGAACTGAAGGGAAACCTTATGCGCACCAGGACCCAGGAGAAAAGGGGAGTGACCCCACAAGAGACTAACCAGACTTGCCCATGAGTGTCCAGGAGTCTCCAGCAGAGGCATGAGTTGGTGGTGGCCTGCTGCAGGGTCGGGAGCACTGAGTGCAGCAGTGCTTGCACGGGACCTTTTAAAGGAAGTCGCCATTATCTCCATTACCTGCACCATAGTTTGGCCTCAGGACAAACAACAGGGAGGGAACACAGCCCCACCATCAACAGAAAATTGGATTAAAGATTTACAGAGCATGGCCCTGCCCATCAGAACAAAACCCAGTTTCCCCCTCAGTTAGTCTCTCCCAACAGGAAGCTTCCATAAGCCTCTTATCCTAATCCATCAGAGGGCAGACAGAATGAAAACCAGAATGAAAATCACAGAAAACTAATCAAACTGACCACATGGACCACAGCCTTGTCTAACTCAATGAACTATGAGCCATGCCTCGTACGGCCATTCGAGATGGACAGGTCATGGTGGAGAGTTCTGACAAAACATGGTCCACTGGAAAAGGGAATGGCAAACCACTTCAGTATTCTTGCCTTGAAAACCCTATGAACAGTATGAAAAGGCAAAGAGATACGACACTGAAAGATAAACTCCTCACGTCGGTAGGTACCCAATATGCTACTGGAGAACAGTGGAGAAATAACTCCAGAAGGAATGAAGAGATGGAGCCAAAGCAAAAGCAATACCCAGTTTGTGGATATGACTGGTGATAGAAGTAAAATCCAATGCTGTAAAGAACAATATTGCACATTCACTTCAGTTCAGTTCAGTCGCTCAGTCGTGTCGGACTCTTTGTAACCCCGTGAATCGCAGCACGCCAGGCCTCCCTGTCCATCACCAACTCCCGGAGTTCACTCAGACTCACGTCCATTGAGTTCATGATGCCATCCAGCCATCCCACAATATTGCATAGGAACATAGAATGCTAGGTCCACGAATCAAGGTAAATTGGAAGTGGTCAAACAAGAGATGGCAAGAGTGAACACTGACATTTTAGAAATCAGCAAACTAAGACGGACTGGAATGGATGAATTTAACTCAGATGACCATTATATCTACTACTGTGGGCAGGAATCTCTTAGAAGAAGTGGAGTAGCCTTCATAGTCAACAAAGAGTCTGAAATACAGTACTTGGATGCAATCTCAAAAATAACAGAATGATCTCTGTTTCTTTCCAAGGCAAACCATTCAATATCACAGTAATCCAAGTCTATGCTCTGGCCAGTAATGCAGAAGAAGTTGAGTACAAAACAAAGCAGGTCAAAGGCTAACAGAGTTGTGCTGAGAGAACGCACTGATCATAGCAAACACCCTCTTCCAACAACACAAGACAAGACTCTCCACGTGGACATCACCAGATGGTCAATATCGAAATCAGACGGATTATATTCTTTGCAGCCAAAGATGGAGAAGCTCTACACAGTCAGCAAAAACAAGACCAAAGTGACTGTGGCTCAGATCATGAACTCCTTATTGCCAAATTCAGACTGAAATTGAAGAAAGTAAGGAAAACCATTAGACCATTCAGTTATGATTTAAATCAAATCTCTTAAAAAAAAATCTCTTATGGTTATATAGTGAAAGTGACAAATAGATTCAAGGGATTAGATCTTATAGAGTGCCTGAAGAACTATGGACAGAGGCTTGTGACATTGTACAGGAGGCAGGGATCAAGACCATTCCCAAGAAAAAGAAATGCAAAGAGGCAAAATGGTTGTCTGATGAGGCCTTTTAAATAGCTGAGAAAAGAAGAGAAGCAAAGGCAAAGGAGAAAAGGAAAGATAAACCCATCTGAATACAGAATTTCAAAGGATAGCAAGGAGAGATAAGAAAGACTTCCTCAGTGATCAATGCAAAGAAATAGAGACCAATAGAATGGGAAAAACTAAAGATCTCTTCAAGAAAATGAGAGATACCAAGGGAACATTTCATGCAAAGATGGGCTCAATAAAGGACAGAAATGGTATGGACCTAATAGAAGCAGAAGAGTTTAAGAAGAGGTGGCAAGAATACACAGAAGAACTGTACAAAAAAGATCTTCATGACCCAGATAACCACAATGGTGTGATCACTCACCTTGAGCCAGATATCCTGGAATGTGATGTCAAGTGGGACTTAGGAAGCATCACTATGACCAAAGCTAGTGGAGGTGATGGAATTCCAGTTGAGCTATTTCAAATCCTAAAAGATGATGCCGTTAAAGTGTTGCACTCAATAGGCCAGCAAATTTGGAAGACTCAGCAGTGGCCACAGGACTGGAAAAGGTCAGTTTTCATTCCAGTCTCCAAGAAAGGCAATGCCAAAGAATGTTCAAACTACCATACAATTGCACTCATTTCACATGCTAGCAACTTAATGCTGAAAATTCTCCAAGCCAGGCTTCAACAGAATGTGAACTGTGAACTTCCAGAAAGTTCAAGCTGGATTTAGAAAAGGCAGAGGAACCAGAGATCAAATTGCTAACATCACTGGATCATACAAAAAGGAAGAGAATTCCAGAAAAACATCTACTTCTGCTTTATTGACTATGTCAAAGCCTTTGACAGTGTAGATCATAACAAACTGTGGAAAATTTTTCAAGAGATGGGAATACCAGACCACCTGACATGCCTCCTGAGAAATCTGTATGCTGGTCAAGAAGCAACAGTTAGAACTGGACATGGAATAACAGATTGGTTCCAAATCAGGAAAGGAGTATGTCAAGGCTGTACATTGTCACCCTGCTTATTTAACTTATATGCAGAGTATATCATGCTAAATGCCAGGCTGGATGAAGCATAAGCTTGAATCAAGACTGCAGGGAGAAATATCAATAACCTCAAATATGCAGATTATATCACCCTTAGACTTCAGCGATACGTGAACCGTGAACTCCCTGATGTTCAACCTGGTTTTAAAAAAGGCAGAGGAATCAGAGATCAAATTGCCAACATCCGCTGGATCATGGAAAAAGCAAGAGAGTTCCAGAAAAACATCTATTTCTGCTTTATTGACTATGCCAAAGCCTTTGACTGTGTGGATCACAATAAACTGTGGAAAATTCTGAAAGAGATGGGAATACCAGAACACCTGACCTGCCTCTTGAGAAACCTGTATGCAGGTCAGGAAGCAACAGTTAGAACTGGACATGGAACAACAGACTGGTTCCAAATAGGAAAAAGAGTATGTCAAGGCTATATATTGTCACCCTGCTTATTTAGCTTCTATGCAGAGTACATCATAAGAAACGCTGGTCTGGAAGAAACACAAGCTGGAATCCAGATTGCCAGGAGAAATATCAATAACCTCAGATATGCAGATGACACCACCCTTATGGCAGAAAGTGAAGAGGAACTCAAAAGCCTCTTGATGAAAGTGAAAGAGGAGAGTGAAAAAGTTGGCTTCAAGCTCAACATTCAAAAACAAAGATCATGGCATCTGGTCCCATCACTTCATGGGAAGTAGATGGGGAAACAGTAGAAACAGTGTCAGACTTTGTTTTTTTTGGGCTCCAAAATCACTGCAGATGGTGACTGCAGCCATGAAATTAAAAGACGCTTACTCCTTGGAAGAAAAGTTATGACCAACCTAGATAGTATATTCAAAAGCAGAGACATTACTTTGCCAACTAAGGTCCGTCTAGTCAAGGCTATGGTTTTTCCTATGGTCATGTGTGGATGTGAGAGTTGGACTGTGAAGAACGCTGAGTGCTGAAGAATTGATGCGTTTGAAGTGTGGTGTTGGAGAAGACTCTTGAGAGTCCCTTGGACTGCAAGGAGATCCAACCAATCCATTCTGAAGGAGATCAACCCTGGGATTTCTTTGGAAGGAATGGTGCTAAAACTGAAGCTCCAGTACTTTGGGCACCTCATGCGAAGAGTTGACTCATTGGAAAAGACCCTGATGCTGGGAGGGATTGGGGGCAGGAGGAGAAGGGGACGACCGAGGATGAGATGGCTGAATGTCATCACGGACTCAATGGACGTGAGTCTGAGTGAACTCCGGGAGCTGGTGATGAACAGGGAGGCCTGGCGTGCTGCGATTCATGGGGTCGCAAAGAGTCAGACATGACTGAGTGACTGAACTGAATTGAACTGATACAAAAAATGAAGAAGAACTAAAGAACCTCTTGATGAAAATGAAAGAAAAGAGTGAAAAAGTTGGCTGAAAAGTCAACATTCAGAAAATTAAGATCAGGGCATCTGGTCCCATCGCTTCATGGCAAATAGTGGGGAAACAATGGAAACAGTGAGACTTTATTTTTTTGGGCTCCAAAATCACTGCAGATGGTGATTGCAACCATGAAATTAAAAGACACTTGCTCCTTGGAAGAAAAGCTATGACCAACCTAGACAGCATATTAAAAAGCAGAGACATTACTTTGCCAACATAGGTCTACCTAGTCAAAGCTACAGTTTTTCCAGTGGTCATGTATGGATGTGAGAGTTATACTATAAAGAAAGCTGAGCACCAAAGAATTGATGCTTTTGAACTGTGCTGTTGGAGAATATTCTTGAGAGTCCCTTGGACTGCAAGGAGATCCAATCAGTCTAACCTAAAGGAAATCAGTCCTGAATATTCATTGGAAGGACTGATGGTGAAGCTGAAACTCTAATACTTTGGCCACCTGATGCAAAGAACTGACTCATCTTTAAAGACCCTGCTTCTGGGAAAGATTGAAGGAGGGAGGAGAAGGGGACAACAGAGGATGAGACAGTTGGAAGGCATCACTGACTCGATGGACATGAGTTTGAAAAAGCTCCGGGATTTGGTGATGGACAGGGAGGCCTGGCATGCTGCAGTCCATGGGGTCACAAAGAGTCAGACACAATTGAGCAACTGAATTGACCTGAAGGGAGACCAGGATGGCCAGGAAGTGGAGAAATGGAAAGAGAAGGAATGTTAGCAATGAGGCAATGGAAGCCCACCAATGCATGACTGGAGTTCTTTCTAGAGAAGCAAGTAGGCAGGGGTCTGGCTTACTTCTGTGAGGAGTCTCTCCATGGAGTTTTTCTCTCCTCTAATGTGGCAATTCTGTTCCTCACCATATTGGGTATGCAAGCTTTTGCTGGGAGTGCTGAAATATTTGGCCATGCGTCTGATTGTTTGGTTTTCATCTTCAAATGCCTTCCATTGCTTTAGCTGTTAGAAAAAAGAACACATGTTATTTATTTAATTACACACCCAGAAACACATTCTCTTACTCTTTCTCAAAAACACCAAGGAATGACAGCGTCACTGGACAAAGTATCTCTCCTCAGAGTGTACTTTACTCTGGAAAGTTCACAAACAGCAATAACAGAAGGTTTAGAGAATGTTAAGGTTATAGTGTTTAAAAAATGCCAAAGGAAAATGATGACAGGTTGATGAAACAGAACAATCTCTGCTGGACCCATCAACTGACCCACTGCTGGAGTGTCAGAGAAAACCAGGGCTGAGGCATACTTCTGGGGCCACATTCTTAAGCCAAAGTTCAGCAGCTATAACAGGATTAAGCAAGCTAAACACCATAGGTTTCAAATGAAGCTGGTTTTAGTTGTATGTAGCTGTTCTTCATTATTCTTACTTGTTGAGTGACTGTGTTTACTGCCACTGAAAGCCCAGTTCCCTCTGCTGCTGCAGCTGCTAAGTTGCTTCAGTTCTGTCTGACTCTGTGCGACCCCACAGACGGCAGCCCACCAGGCTCCTCTGTCCCTGGGATTCTCCAGACAAGAATATTGGAGTGAGTTGCCATTTCCTTCTCCACTAGTTCCCTCTAGAGGACTTCTAACCCAAATCAGTAATCAAAGCTCACACAAAGAAAAAACCACAAATGTCAGTAAAAATCAATAAAAATGGCAGAACATTAGGTCTGTGATCTGACCATCTTTTTTCCTTGACAAATCAAGAAAGACTCAGAAGGAGTATGACTTGTTTAGGTCCACGTGGCGACACTTAGTAGCAGAGTCATGGCTGTAACCAGGTTGCTGTGCCACACTGCACATTCTCAACGCAGCTGATGAAGACAGATGGTTAACTGTGAGGGTCCTGGGGAATGTGTTTCAGAAGATGCTGGTTTTCAGAACTGGTCTATGGATGCACAGGTTGGTTTAGTTTAACAGGCATGGGGCTGAACAGAGGACATTTGCTAAGAGGGCTATGCTTCTGAGCCTCTGAGACACTCCTGGTGAATGCCAATGACATGATGCCAGGGGAGGCCACAGGGCTGGAGGCATCTCCTTTTCCCCTAGGAATTCTCATAATGAAGAGCCCCAGTGATGGGCTCTGGACACTTGGCATGTTAGCTCTAGAAATGATGCTGAGGGGTCTGCAGGGCACCTCCCAGGGATCCTGGGATGTCTTTGCTCGCTTATCAGACATTTGCTGAGCTCTGGCTTTGGAAGGTAGGTAAGTTTCATGTCTCAGATTCTAAATCCCACTATCAATTTCAATACCATGTTCTCCATAAGTCGTCTTGGGTCCCCTGTTAACTCAGCATGAGTCCTTCATGGTATCGGGAGTCTATGTGACCTGTGCTGGGTCAGGCCAGGAACCTGCCCTGTCAGATGCCCTTCTTGAAGCCCCCTTCCTCAGGCACTGTCATCTCACCACTCGGCTCAGGAGCTACTGGAGCCCAGTACTGCAGGGTCACTCTATGGCTGTGGGTGGGTGGCACTGACCTCTAGCGCTGCTCTCCTACACTGGTGCTGGCAGTGTCACAGGATCTCTGTGGTCCCTCAGGGCCCCTCATCTCCCTAGCTTGTCCTTTCTCTCCCTCTAGCACCTCCAGCCCAAGCCTTCCCTGCAGAGCTGCTGGAGGAGCTGCTCAACATTTGCGTAAGGATACTTCCAAGACTTTTGATATGTCTATCCTAAAGGAGATCAGTCCTGGGTGTTTATTGGAAGGACTGATGTTGAAGCTGAAACTCCAATGTTTGGCCACCTGATACGAAGAGCTGACTCATGTGAAAAGACCCTGATGCTGGGAGGGATTGGGGGCAGGAGGAGAAGGGGACGATAGAGGATGAGATGGTTGGATGGCATCACCAACTCGATGGACATGGGTTTGGGTGAACTCCAGGAGTTGGTGATGGACAGGGAGGCCTGGTGTGCTGTAGTTCATGGGGTCGCAAAGAGTTGGACACGACTGAGCAACTGAACTGAACACCCTAAGCTGGCTGGGTGAAGTCAGGGTGCCCCTGACTAAAGGTCCCTGCCCCTCCAATCTCATCCCCCTTAATCCCCCATTTGTGAAGGTCCTAGTCCTTAAGACCTGATGATTTCTGAAGTATGGCTATTAATGACACTTAGGTCACATTTCAGGACCTCTCCATGGCCCTTCCTTCAGGACAAGCAGTCTTGTTTTCTTAGCATCTGGGCTCTGTGGGTGTGGTAGGAAGAAAATGGCTCCTCAAAGATGTTTCCCTTCCAATCCCAGGCACTTGTGAATATGTTATGTTACATGGAAAAAGGAATTTTGCAAGTGTTATTGAGTTTAAAATTGTGAGATGAGAGTCCGGATCATCCAGGTGGGCCCAATGTAATCACAAAAGTCCTTACAAGAGGGAGGCAGGAGGAGAGATGTGACAACAGAAAGAGAGACCTAAATTTGCTGTGCTGCGCTCTGAAGATGAAGGGAAGAGCTGTGAGTTGAAGAACGCAGGAAAAGGCCTGGAAACAGATTCTCCCCCAAAGCCTCTAGAAGCAGTGCAGACCCACTAGCACTTTGATTTCAGCCAGATAAGACCCATGTCAGATCTCTGACCACCAGAACTATCAGATATTAAATCTGTGTTGCTTAAGGCCCTCAGTTTGTAGGAGTTTGTTATACCAGCAATAGGAAACCAAAATAGTGGGATTAAGCCTCGGGTCTTTAACTGGGTGCACCCAGGCCTTTGGACATTCACCCCATGTGCCTCTCTCACTTCCTGCCACTTTACCCTTGTTTGAATTTGTGCTTCGAAAAGAGCAAAGACTTGTGGCATTCCGAACACCTCTTCTCTCTTACACCTTGCTGCCTCTGTCACAGGGTTTCCTCCTTGGAAGTGCCACCCACTACCCTTCCCCAGTCTGCTCTGTGAACTCTGACTCCTCCTTCAAGAGAGGCCCAAGCACATCATTTTCTGAGGCGGTGTCACTGAGTTCTCAAGACAGGCTGGGGCACACCTTCCTTGGCATTGAGTAACAGCCTTAAACACTTAACTCAGGTGTTAATCATTTCACATCTGCTCCCAACTAGACCTAGACTGAGGCCATGTTTAACTGCATGTTCCCAACAGTTAATACATGGATGGACAGATATGTGAACAAATGAAGGCAGCTCTCCTTTAAAAAGCTCTCTGTCTGCTAAGGGTGCTGAGACATTTACAGAAGACTGTAAGGCAGACTAGAAAGTTGTGAGTTATTCCTGGAGGAGCAGATGAAACACTCTGTGGGTCTAGAAGATAAAGTAATGTTGTATCTCAGGACCCGCCTGCCTCTCAAAAGGTGGAGGGAGGGGACAGGGGTGGTTGGAAGGATGGGTCACGTTTAAGTCACAAAAGCAGAGGCTGGCTCACCGCTGGTGATGACCTCAGTGTTTGACATAAACACTCAGGCATTTCCTGAGGGCCTGTGGAGAATGCTACTTGGTCCACTTGCCTCTTCAGTCATGTCATCCAGCTTTCTAGCACCACCTATCTGCCCTTGAGGAGCCTGTGCCTCTGCCCTCATAAACCCTGATCTCAGGTGGCCTCGGCCTGCAACAGCTTGGAGCAGAGCTTGGGCTCCCAGCCAGAGACTGAGGCTGGACTGCAGCAGTGAAGCACAAGATCCTAGCCACTAGATCAGTGGTCAGTGACAAGGGCCCTGGCCCTTCGGCTTTGCAGAAAAGAATTTCCACAAAGACAGAAAGTCGTGAAGTAAGTGAAGTATTTATTAAGGGAAAAAGAGTACAGTGTATGTGGACAGAGACACAGGCAGGCTCAGAGGGGGAGTCCCTGGGTTGCACCCTCATGGCAGTTTGAGTTACTTTTATAGGGTATTTCTTCCAGGTTCCCTCTGGCCAATCATTTTGATTTGCCTGGTTCAAGGTCTGCATCCGGTAAATCTCCCATCACAGTCCAGGCTCAAGGCTCAGGAGCAAGCAGCAACCTTTCCTACTCCTCCCTCCGCCTCCCACCTGGCTCTCCTTGAACACTTCTCCAAATTTGCTCAGCCGTCCTACGGTTCTGGGAATATCCAGTCTCAGGTCTCACAGGTAGAATCTTCAACCAAAGGCCACCAAGTCAGAAGTGAAGTGAAGTGAAAGTCACTCAGTCGTGTCCAACTCTTTGCGACCCCATGGACTATACAGTTCATGGAATTCTCTAGGCCAGAATATGGAATGGGTAGCTTTTTCCTTCTCCAGGGGATCTTCCCAACCAAGGGATCAAACCCAGGTCTCTCTCATTACAGGTGGATTCTTTAGCAGCTGAGCCACAAGGGAAGCCCAAGAATACTGGAGTGGGTAGCCTATCCATTCTCCAGTGGATCTTCCCAATCTAGGAATGAAACCAGGTCTCCTGCATTGCAAGCAGATTCTTTGCCAACTGAGCTATCAGGAAAGCCGCCACCAAGTCAGAAGGGAAGATCAATTCAGGGCACACAAAAATACTGAAAAACTTTATTACTTTTATATTTTGAGAAACAATTTACGTTCTAAACCTAAAATACAATAAACTATAAAATATATTTTCTAGTTTCAGATCATGCTCAGTTCAAGAGGAGGAAAAAGCATGAGAGAGAAAGTAGAAAAGATAGAGTATGAGAAAGGAAGCTCAAGACAGTGAGAAGGACTGAGATAGAGAAGGAAAGAGAAAGGCCAACACGGTCCATCTGCCCGGCTCTGGTTCACCTACCTCAATAATTCCATTTCCACTCCCACTTCAACAAATCAAGCGCTTGTTCTTAGTTTAAACCTGAAAGTCTGATTCCAAGCTTAATTTCATCCCGCATTTTTATGTCTGTGTATGAGATTGAAGTGCACCTCTATACTACTGTGTTCCTAGGGGTTGAAGATTTAAATACCAAGGAAGGTAGAAGTCTTGTGTCTGAGGCTTGGGATGCAAGAGAAGCAGAGGCGAGTGTGGAGAGAGAAACCTAAGTAGGGCCTCATTAGGGAGGTTACTGATTCACTCAGTTTTCAGATGGAGGTTTTGTTTTAGAACAGGAAGGCTTTTTTCTAATAGTTCCCTGGTGATTACTTCTGCTCTAAATTATCTTGTTCTCTTTCAGAGACTCCTATTAGCTCTAAATCATATTTCTAGATCTGCTCTCCATATTTTCTTATCTAGTCTCTCATTTTTTCCTGTGTCCTTGTTTTTGTTTCCTTAAGTTAAGCCACTAATTCATTATTTTGCCATCCCTATTGCCTATTCAGTGCTTCTAATACTGTTAAAGGGGTTAGCACAATCCTTTTCATCCTTATTTAATATTTCATGATCTAAGATTATGTCCTTTTCATGATGGTTTGCTTTGTCAAAGACAGACAATATTCTTTAAATCTTACTGACAAGACTAATCAGATACCCTCTAAAAGCTTTCTGTTTTACTTCAGAGAAAGGCAGCTTCTCTAAATTTTCAGAAATTTGTGGTCCTCTTTTTGTGAACTGCAGAATCTCTTCATAGATTCTTTCCCCCTTACAGTCTTACATGGGGAGAGCTATAGTTTTCTGGTATACTAATACATTCTCTTGGCCTTTCCCTCATTATCACCAGATGGCTGCCATAGCGCCAAGCATCATAAACATTAAAGGTAGGAAGAAGGCAGAAGAGAGGTGATGCTTCAACACTCATAGCTTTTTTAGGAAAGCAAAATCTTTCTCAGAAACCTCCCAGAAAATCTTTAGTGTTCAAAACTGTGTTGCATGGGCACACCTAGCTATAAGGGAGGCTGGCAAAGTAAGTGTTTAGCTCTTTCAGCCTATTGAGTAGAGGTGATCAAGGAAGAAAGGGTATGGCAATGGATGGATGGGTTACCCATTAACAATGCTGACCTGAGGGCCTAAGGGATAGGCTTTCTAAAAGTCTCCCCACTCTTTTACCCATGTCACAAGGAGGAACAGCCCTGGCTTTTCATAGCCCTTTTCTGCTACATCCCAGACAAGACCCAGGTCTCAATGGGTTCCTTCAGTCTAGTTCTGATAACATGAAGATTCAGCAAAAGTTCCTCCAGTTTCTTGCTCAGAAGCAATGTCCATCCTTGATTTTTAGTGCTACTGCTACAGATTTTTCTGTATTTGTTTATTCTCTTGAGTATTTTAATGAGAATTTATGAAAGGAAGAAGAGCAAAGGGCCTCTGCCTGTTTCACACTATCATGTCTCAAAGTGCATGCTTCCCTTTTATAAATACACTGTAACCCTGCATCAGGCAACACTTTCATTCAGGTTAGCTCCCTCATGGAGAAGTCATTCACGGACAACTGGGAGCTGCAAAGGGCATCAGGATGGGATCCCAAGGGAGTTGTGGGATGAGGGAGGCCTCAGGAGGAAGATAAAGAGAACCAGAAGGGACACAGGAAAAGTACCTAATGCCAAGTTCATTAACGTGGATGAACATGGCTCAGTGGTACCCTGGGGCATAACGTGAGTAATTTAACATCACTTTCCTTTCACAGCCTATGGATTCCTTCATCTTTCTCTCTCTGACTCCTTTTCTTTCTCTTTGCCCTCTGGATATTTCTCCTTCTATCTTCCTCCCTTGTTTGATTTTTTTCTTAATCCTCATAATAAGAAACACATTTTTAATTTAGTTTTTATTTTTCCTTACTGTAAAAAGGAAAGGAATGCTCTGTATTTTCCTCTAATAAAATGAAAGAAAAAGCATTTTAAATTGCATAAAGATCCAAATGTGCTTTTCTTGGTGAACATGCAATTGCAAACAGGAAAGAAAGAAAGGTTCCTCATATCCAAGCTAGTATAAGAAATGACATCATCAAGATGAAGGGAGGGTGGCATTAGCTTGGCTCAGTGGTAAAGATGAAGGGAGGACTGGGGCTGCATGAAGTAGCCTGGAGGGTGGGTAGAAAAGCAAGTCTGTGAGGCAGCTCCTCACATGAAAATGGTGCCACTGCTTGGCTACCCTGGTCCGCCCCTCTTGCCCACTGGGGAGGGGAGAACAGAGGGAGCCAGCTCACTAGGATCCCCACCTTCCCTCTGACTCTCTAATCAAAAGCATCTAAAAACTCTCACTAGGAAATAAAGTAAACAATCTGTCATGCCCAGCGGTCTCTGGAATGATGGGGTGAACTGGTCCTCCAAATTCTCCCTAAAGCATACCTGGGGAATGAAGATGAAGCAGTTGATTGTGGTTGTGCAAACAAAGATACCTCCAGATGTGAGTCCGAAGACCAGGTTGGGCCAGGAGTACAAGTATCTGGTGACCACAAAAAGCAGCCCAGCAGCCATACCACGAGGTTGACCCCAACCATGATGGTTAAAGACTGATTTACAGGAGGAGAGCTGACGTGGTCAGTCAGGCCAGCCAGGTAGGCCCCATATAGCAGCAGCAGGCCCTGGAGACGGACAGAAGAACCAGAGGTTCAGAGAAGTGAAATACCAGGCTTGGGGCCAAAGAGCAATAGGATTGGGCCTGATTTCCTCACCTGTAAAAAAGAAATAATATTAACTACCTTAAAGCATTGCTATGAGGAGAACTGACGAAGATAATACAAGGGACTACTCTTAGAGTGCTTAATAGCACCACCACTACCTCTTGGTGCTTAATAAATTTCATTTTCCTCTCCTTCTCTGAGAATTAGTTTATCGGAGGTCAGCAAGTCAGCTATCAGATAGGACTCTTCCAGGATGAGGTATAAGACAGGGTAGTACAGGGGGGTAGGAGCCCCACAGAACCAGCTGCCAGGCACTGGGAGGGCAGTAGGTGCACCATGCTGCATCCACCGTGTGGTTCTGCACTGCATGGAGCCGAGAGGCGTGCAGAGGCTGAACTAGCCTCCAGGTCCACTTGTCAAGCATGTGCCATGGCAGGGGCAGCACCAAAGGAAGGGGCTCTTTTTTTCTAATTTTCCCAAAGGCACCATCTGCTTGCCAAGCCCTGCACCTGCAAGACTGCATCTGCCCAGAGGGATGCCTTTTTCTGATTTACACAAAGGATCTCTATAGGCTACTAGCAGCTCTGTGCCAGTGGGTGTTTATGGAGATGGAGAGTGAGAAAAGGAGAGAACAAAGGCTGTCTGGGACCTGGACAGGACCGGGAGACAGGCACAGGCAGCAGCAGCCTCATCTATACCCTTCACCCTCTTTGTGGCATTCCCTGCCCCGCCCCCAGGAGCCCAGGGCCCTACTCTTTCTTCTTTGTCATGAATGTAAACCTGCTCTCAGATTTCTCATTTGTACTACACAGAAAATGGCTCACAGCTTCTTAAAGTGCTTCTTCTCCTAGAAGGAGCTACATTTAAATAGAAATAAAGCTTTAATCAATAATATATGACATAAAGATTCAATAATATGTAATATATAGAGTCAATATATAGATTTGTTTGATTAGGGGCAAAGAAAGCTCCATGCTAGGGGTAGCTGTAGGGAGGGAAATGGTGTTGCCAAGTGGAAGTCATGGTTCTAGCTTTTGAGAAGTTCAGTGTGGTTGGGAGATTTAAGGCAAGCACACAAATACCCATGTTTTTCTTGTTGTTGTATTGTTTTTTGGCCATGCCATGAGGCACACAGAATCTTACTTCCCTGACCAGGGATTGAATTCATGCCCCCTACATTGGGAGCTCAGAGTCTTAACCACTGGACTGCCAGGGAAGTTCCCAAATATCCATGTTTTATGATATAGAATGTGAAGATGCCATGGGGGAGGAAGTGGGTGGGGATGATGGGGATTTAGAAGGAGAACTAATAATCAAAGTAGGGTCAGGTATCAGCAGGCTACCTGCCAGGGACCCTGAAATCAAACAATCTGACCACCTCCATCTGTAGGGATGGCACTAAGACAACTGCTTGGAGGACTGGCTGTGCCTGCTTTGAAGGAGTCAGCTCAGTAGAGATGTCATCTGGGTGCCAAAATGCTCAGTGTTCAAAGGGGGCCGGAGCCCCAGTCGTGGCCACCCTGAGATCTTCAATGACTAGAGGACACACCAGTCAGCAAGCCAGTAAGGCCTGACTTCTGGATAACTGACACTATCAGGTGGCATTTGGCAGAGTTATATCATTAGCAATTTAATCAAAGGTGAGTAAAATTAACTCTATGGTTTTGAAATGTTCAATCTGATTTAATAAAATGTTTTAACTCTATTAAAATTCTTGACAAAAAAATACTGAGGTATGAATAAAGCATCTATATGTGCAGGACTTGTGTTTGAGTGACTCACATCTGATAATTGTGTCATTCACTCTCATTGCTGAGGAGTGTGGGGTAGGGGGCAGTTGGCAGGCTCAGGTGGGCGGTTGAGGGACTTAATGTGCAGATTTGTGGTCCTCCACCGAACTGCTTGTCGACCAGGGAGCCCATGGGGTCCTGGCTTAGTCAGCTTCCTGATGCGCAGCACTCTTTCTCCTTTCTTTCTTTGTCCTATAGAAATATATTGCAGTAAAATAAAATGGAAATGGGATTACATAAAAGGCATTGGAGAAATAAATCAAGTTGAGTCGCAGAGGGAGTTGCTATGGGGGAAGCGCTGAGTTTCTGTGCCAGGGAGGATGTGCTCTTACACAGGGGCTTGAAGAATGAGAGAGGCACTGTGCTTTCAGAACCGTTGGGGGTTGGGGGGGCAGTGGAAGAAGAATAATAAAACATCTACTCATTTATTAAGCTCTTACTATGGACCAGGAGTGGTTGAAAACTCAACATGCATCAACCCTTTTAAAACTCAACCGTTCTGAGATGATGGTACATCATCCTCGTTTTACATATGAGGGAACCGAGGCTCAAAGAGGTTAAATGAGGTTCAGGGTCAGCAAGGAAGGGACTGAGTCAGACTCTGCAGGAATCCCCTCATTAACTCCTGTGATTCCTCTTCATATCCATTTATTGGTAACAGAGAGATAGCATCCCAAGGAGATAAGGTTACCAACCTTGCATCCCAAAATGAGAGCAATCCAGACATCGGAGTACCGGGAAGCACAGAAGTGTGTGCTGGTCAGAGAGCAGGACACGTCTCTCCCTGTCACCTAGGAGAGACTTAGGGTCAGGACTGAGGGCACCCACAGTTATATAGCTGATCTTTGTACACATTCTAGATTGTGAACTCCTCTACAGCTCCTTTAATATGTAAAAACTAACTTAAGTGACTCCATTAGAATCTAAATGAGAGTAACTATGAATGAGAGGAAAAGACAACCAAGTTGGGCTGACATGTGGATGCCTGGGGCCAGGAGGGCTTACTCCTCTTATGTGCTTTACTACCCCAGTGATTCAAATCAGTGCAGAAAAATTACAAATTATTTCACGTCCTCTCCTGCTATTTGTTAATAGTTGAAACTTCAATATTGAATCTGCACGTCAAGATCCACTGTATTCCTCAGCCCCTTTGTGAAGCTGGAAACATAATGCTTCCTGTTAATTGAACCCTATGTTCTGCGCACAGCTGAATTCTTTACTTGTACTGTTTCACTTAATCTTCATCACAGCCCTATGAAATAGGTAGTATTAGTATTATTATCTCCATTTTACTTACGAGGAAATAGAGACTTAAAGAGGTTAAATAACTTTCCCAAGGTCACATGGCTGGTAAGTGGTAGAGTTGGGATTTGAACCAGGGTTGACTGACTCCAAAGAACACTTCAGAATCCTTTACCTTTCAACAACTGGGTAAGGCAACTCTATATAAGTTCTCATTATTGATAATGTGGAAGTGGAGTTAACTGCCAGGCAGATTCCTGTGTGCTGGCATCTCAGCAGATGCCGCAGAACACTTGGGGTGGGAGGAGTAGCAGGAGTAGCAGCAGACCCTGCAGACAAGGGGCAGGTGCTCAGGGCAGCCACAGCTCCCGACTTGCCATCCCCTTGGGGTCATTTATCTTCTTGTTGGGAGGATGTCCACACAGTGAATGATCCTGGGAGAATGACCTCTGTGTACTCACAGAAGCCAGTCCCTCCAGTTCAGGAACTAGATTCTCCAGGGGTTGGGTCTCTCACCGTCATACTGACACTGAGAATCTGGAGACACTGGATAGGATCAGTCAGCACCCAAGTCATGAGCAGGATCACATCAGCTATCACCAGGGCTGCCACCAACCCCAGAAGCTGCAGGTCTTTGATTATCTGCAAAAGAGTTAAGGTCATAACTTTCCTTTGCTCACTGGCTATACAACATGGGGTCTAGAGTGTTCTATGTGCTCTGAGCTAAAGGCTCCTGGGTTAATCTTCCAAATGGACTTCAAAGCCAGCCATCAAAGATGATACAGACACGAAATGTACTCAGTGATTCTATGTTCATATCATCGTTTTCATTTCTTTGCCCTTTCCATATCCTAACTTTCCCACAAAGGCTTCAAGGAATATTATAAAATAAATACACTATTATTTATAATACGTTTATATGAGCACATAGAGAGATGTGGAAACTTTCATATAAAACTATGAACAACCATTAACCTGGAGGGTCAGATTGAGAGATGATGGTGGTGGAGGAGAGACTACTAGCATTTCCTTCAAACATATGTGAATCATTTGATTTAATACAAAGAGACTGTGTTATTTTTGTGGTTAGAAAAATAAAAATTTTAAAATGTATATAGCAATAGGATGAAAAATATTAGGGAAACTAGATAATAAGAATTATGATGAATGCTCTGGTGAGAAGAGCACATAGCATTCAAGAACTGGGGCAGAAACGCACTTCTGCATTTTTGACAACCAATGAAGAGAAGGAAGCACAACTAGTTACATGATTCATGGTGTTTATAAGAAAAACTAATCAGTTGCTGAATTAAAATGCTCCAAACTAGTGATAAGGAGAAAAATTTCAAATCAACCAGCAAAAAATGACACAGCATGTATAGAAGAAAAAAAATAAGGAAGACATCAGATTTCTCATCAGACATAAGGTCAAGTGAGAAAACAGTGGAAATCTTCAAAAGAACTCAAGAAAAAAAATTCAACCTAGAATCTTATACTCAGAAAAAGTATCTTTCAAAAACAAAGATGAAATAAAGACTTTTTCAGATAAAAGCTGAAAGAATTCAGCATTAGCACACCTGAATGAGAATGTGAGATAACTTTGAAGCAAAAGGAAAAAATATCAGATGAATATAGGTATCTATACATGGAAATCAAGAGCTCTGGGAATGTTAACTTCATAGAAAAATACATGACTGATATTTACTATTTAAATATCCTTAAAATGTAATGGATTGTTTAAACAAAAATTAATAACAATTGTATGGGCTTGTAACATATGTAAAAGTAAAAACCACACAAAGATTGGAAGATGGGGAAATGGAAGCATACCACTGTAAAATACTTATGCTATAAGTAAATGCCAATTATATAATTATACACAAACTCTTCCAGAAATTGAATTGGAGGGAATACTCCCCAATTTATTCTACAATACTCTTACCAAAATCAAGTGAAGATTTTATAAGAAAAGAAAGCTACAGAGCAACATACCTTAAGAAATGAATATAAATATTATAAACAGAATTTTAAGAAACTGAATCTAACAATGTAAAAGGATAATACATAATGACCAAGTGGAACTTGTTTCAGGGATGCAAGATGGTTTGAGATCCTAAAATTATTTAATATAATTCACCATATGAGCAAAGAAAAAACCATATGGTTAATAGATACAAAAAACACATTGGACAAAATCTAACATTAATTCTTTATAGAAACTCAATAAAGTAGGAATTGAGGAGAACTTCCCCAATTAGATAAAGGGCATTATGATAAAACTAGAGCTAACATCTAACATAAAGCTAACATTATGATAAAACAAAATTAACATTAGTTTTGACTAAGATGAATGTTTCCCCAAAATGATCAAGAACAACTCAAGGCACTTCTATTAAACACTGTACTAGTATTTCTAGTCAGTGCCATCATAGAGATTGGAAAGTAAATGTCTTTTATAGAAGATATGGTCATGTATGCAGAAAATCTGATAGAATCTACACAAAAGCTACTAGAACTAATAAGTAATTTAGCAAGACTGCAGCAGGTAAGATCAGCTTGAAAAATCAATTGTATTAATAGTATATATATTAGCAACAAAAATTGTAAAGTGAAATGAAAAACAGTAACATGTATAATATCACAAAAATATAAAATACTTAGAAATAAATTTGACAAAAGATATGAAAGACCTTCACTGAAAGCTGCAAAAAAATTTCTGAGAGAAATTAGAAAAGACCTAAATAAACGAAGAAATATATTGTGTTTATGGGTTAAAAGATACAACATTGTTAAGAAGTCAGTTCTCCATAATTTTATCTACAAATTCAATACAATCTCAATCAAAATCTCTGCTGAAGTTTGCAGAAATTGGCAAACTGATTTAAAAATTTATATGGAAATTCAAAGAACCCAGATTAGCCAAAACAATATTGAGGGAGAACTAATACTCCCTACTCAAGATTTAATATAAATAGTTTGATAGTTTCAAGTGGACATCAAAGGGACTCAGTCATACATGTACGTGTATCTGTTCTCCACCAAACTCCCCTCCCATCCAGGCTGCCACATTATGCTTAGGTTTTTAACCAACAGAAATGAAATAAAGATATGTCTGCACAAAGATTCATAAACAAATGTTCACAGAAGTTTTATTTTTAATAGCCCCAAACTGGAAACAAATCCAAACACCTACCAATAGGTAAATGGATAAACCAACTGCAGTTATATCTACACACTGAAAAATTACTCAGCAAGAATAAGGCAAGAACCACTGATGCAAGTAACAACATAGATGAATCTCAAAATAATTAGGCCAAGTAGAAGAAAGATAAAAATACACACTGTATAATTCCACTTATATAAAATTCTGGAAAATTCAAACTAATCTACAGTGACAGAAAGCAGGTCAATGGTTGCCTGGGTACAGGAATAGGGGATATAAGAATTCGACAAGAGAGGAAGATGACAAGGGTGTATGAGGAGACTTGCAGATTATAACCCACGTTTCATAGTGTATACATGTCAAAATATATCAAATCATACACTTTAAACACATGCGGTTCACTGCATAAATAAAGTTATTTATCACCAGATGTGAAGACCTGACTCACTGGAAAAGACCTTGATGCTGAGAAAGATTGAGGGCAGGAGGAGAAAGTGGTGATAGAGGATGAGATGGTTGGATGGTATCGCCATCCAATGGACATGAGTTTAAGCAAACTCCAGGAGACAGTGAGGGACCCGGAAGCCTGAATGCTACAGTCCATGGTGTTGTAAAGAGTCAGATACGACTTAGCAAGTGAATAACAACAACAAAGCTATTTTTTAAAAAAGGAATTAGTTTTCTAGAGGCACAGATGAGCTTACTGTCCTTTAGGCAATGTTTCTCATATGTATGGTTATTCACAGCAGAGTTTTTGATAAATATTCACCACAAAAGATTTGCTAAAAGAAAATCTTGTCAGTCCAGAGAAGAAACTCCAGCTGAGTAATATGTTGGATCTGGACAGGATCGATATAGACTAAGGGTTTGATGATCAGCCTTTGAGGTTTGGGCAGCTCCATTAGGAAACATGATAAAATGAGGGAACGTGGTTAGGATGACATGTGATGTCAGGGACACATAGGTAATCTGGCTGCTGCATAGCTGCTAGGGTTGATATGTTCTTCCTTGCTCATTGTTTCAGGCCCATCCTTCTTAGTACAAAGCATGGCCTTCTTGTATGGAAAAGAACTGGGCTCCAAAGACGGGAATAATTGCTTACTTGCTATGGAAGTAAAGTCACTCAGTCGTGTCCGACTCTTTGCAACCCCATGGACTGTAGCCTACCAGGCTTCTCCATCCATGGGATTTTCCAGGCAAGAGTACTGGAGTGGGTTGCCATTTCCTACTTGCTATAGCTTCTCTGTAATTGCTATGCTTCTGCCCACTTTTCAGCTCACACCTGTGCCAAGCAATAGCCCCTCTGGGCATTTTGATCTCCTTCAGGCTGGTGCCAGATAAGGGCCAGCTCACACATCCCCCAGAGTAGTACCCGGGCCTGGGATGCATATGAAGCAGAACTTTTGTTTAAAGACCTATCTCCCAATAGCATTGACAAACAGCTTTCCAGCCTTGGAATTTATGAGGCCACATGACTCCAAGGTTTGAAGTAAGGGGCAGGAACTTCAGATCATCATAAAAGAGCCACACCCAGTAATTTGGTACAAGTTTCTCTAGCTTTTAATCAATAATGGAGCTACTGTCTGTGATCAAGCAATGTGTACTTGCTACCTACTTACCACTCTCTTGTCCGGAACCCTCTGGGTAAACACCTTGTACAGTCGCCAGCTCTTCCCAAGAATGGGGCCAAACACCAGGGAGGTTCCAATGCACAACATGGAGAGTCTTATCTACAGGTGGAAAGGGACAGAAGAAAGAGGCATGAGAGAAACCTTTGCAGTTCTCCATACATTCTGATCTGCAAAGCTTCAGTCCACAGAGGACCTGGGGCAGAAGTGGACCTCACTGACTCAAGGTTCCAGGGTTTGCCTAAAGAGCCCACACCAAGGATAAAGGTAACCAGCACCTACAGGAGCAGATGATTTTAAAAATTATCAAAACTTGCATGATGTTCAAAATAAAATTGAAGATTCACCTACCTGAATGAGAGTTTCCATTGAACTTCCCACTAAAGCACCTTGATTGTGAATCCCAAAGAGGTAAGCACTACTGTAAGTCAGACAACTGCCCAATAAGGTCACAATGTTCAGATTGGGACTGGACATCTTCACAATCCTATGGGAAACCACAAAGAAAGACACCTACAGTCATGACATTTGTCCTGGGAGTGTACAAAGTTTCCCTGCCAGCAATATCTCCAATGCAGTCTCAGAGTAAAAGGTCATAGAGAAGACTACTTTACAACCATGTGAAAAATTGTTATGATTTATTTAAATTTATTTCAGAAAGAACTACATTCTGGCATTTCTTGCTTATATAACTCGAAGTCTTAAAAGAAGGCCAACTTCCCCCAAACAGGTGGTATCACAGAAGAGTTAGAATTTTTCCCGAAAGTTTATGGTTGCTAAGAGGCTGCTCTATGCAGCCTAGTGAATAAATAATTAGCAGGTAGATATCTAAAGAGATACAGTTTGGAACCTTTAAAAGTGAGCTGTAAGGTAAACTATTAGAAAAAAAACAGACAAAGATACCACAAAAAAGAGAAAATTACAGGCCAATATCACTGATAAACATAGGTGCAAAAATCCTTAATAAAATACTAGCAAATCAAATCCAACAACACATTAAAAGGATCATACACCATGATCAAGTGGGACTTATCCAAGGGGTGTGAGGATTTTTCAATATCTGCAAATCCATACACATTAACAAACTGAAGAATAAAAACAATATAATCATCTTAATAGCTGCAGAAAAAGCTTTTGACAAAATTCAACATCCATTTATGATAAAAATGCTCCAAAAAGTGGGCATTGAGGGAACCTACCTCAACAAAATAAAGGTCATATATGCCAACCCACAGCTAACATTATACTCAGTGGTGAAAAGCTGAAAACATTTTCTCTACAATCAGACAAGGATGGCCGTTCTTACTCTTTTTATTCAACAATGCTTTGGCAGTCCTAGCCACAGCAATCAGAAAAGAAGAAGAAATAAAATGAATCCAAGCTGGAAAAGAAGTAAAACTGTCACTATTTGTACATAACATTATACTCTACACAGAAAATCCTAAAGATGCTACCAGAAAACTACTAGAGCTCATCAATGAATGTGGTAAAGTTACAGGATAGAAAATACAAAATTAATTAATACATTTCTTTTTTAAAAATTTGTATTTATTTATTTTTGTCTGTGCTGGGTTTTTTGTGCTTTGCATGGGTTTTCTCTAGTTGCAGTGAGTAGGGGTTACTCTTAGTTGCCATGCTTGGGCTTCTCATTATGGTGGCTTCTCTTGTTGCAGAGCACAGGCTCAAAGGAAGCAAGATATACAACAGAAAAAACACAGTCTCTTCAAAGTGTGGTACTGGGAAAATTGGACAGCTACATGTAAAAGGATGAAATTAGAACATTCTATAACACCATACACAATATTAAACTCAAAATGGATTAAAGACCTAAATGTAAAACCAGATACCATAAAACTCCTAGAGGAAAATAGTCAGAATACTCTGATATAAACTGTAACAATATCTTTTGGGATTCATCTTCTAGAGTAATGAAAAGAAAAAGAAAAATAAACAAACTGAATCTAATTAAACTAAAAATATTTTTCACAACAAAGGAAACCAAAAACAAAACAACAAAGACAATACAGAATGGGAGAAAATATTTGCAAATGGTATAACTGACAAGAGATTAATCTCCAAAATATACAACAGTTCACAAAGCTCAATAACAAAAAAAACACCCACTCAGAAAATGGGCAGAAGACCTAAATAGACATTTTTTTCAGAGAAGACATAGGGATGATCAAAAGGCACATGAAAAGATGCTCAACACTGCTAATTATTAGAGCGATGCAAACCAAACCTACAATGATTATCACCTCACACTAGTCAGAGTGGTCATCATCAAAAAGTCTACAAATAATAAATTCCGGACAGGAAATGGAGAAAAAGGAACCCTCCTACACCATTGGGGGAATGTAAACTAGTGTAGAAATATGGAGAATAGTGTGAAAGTTCCTTAAAAAACAGAAAAATAGAATTGCCTTATGAGCCAGCAATCCAACTCCTGGGCATATACTTGAAGAAAACCATAATTTGAAAAGATATATGCATCCTAATGCTCACTGCAGCACTATTTACAATAGCCAAGACATGGAAGCAACCTAAATGTCCATTGATAGCTGAATCAATAAAGAAGATGTGGTACGTATATGCTGCTGCTATTGCTGCTAAGTCGCTTCAGTCGTGTCCAACTCTGTGCGACCCCATAGACGGCAGCCCACCAAGCTCCGCTGCCCCTGGGATTCTCCAGGCAAGAACACTGGAGTGGGTTGCCATTTCCTTCTCCAATATACAATGGAATATTAATCAGTCATAAAAAAGAATGAAATAATACCATTTACAGCAACATGACTGGACCTAAATTATCTCACTAAGTCAAATAAACTAGACAGAGAAAGACAAATATCAGAAGATATCACTTATATGTGGAATCTAATTAAAAATGATGCAAATTCACTTAGATATAAAACAGAAATAGACCCATAGAAATATAAAACAATCTTATGGTTACCAAAAGGGAAAGGAGGGAGGGATAAATTAGGAGTTTAAGATTAATATATATACACCATTATATATAAAATGGGCTTCCCAGGTGGCTTAGCGGTAAATAATTTGCCTGCAGTGAAGGAGATGCAGGAGACATGGGATCGATCCCTGGATCAGGATGATCCCCTGGAAGAGGGCATGGAAACCCACTCCAGCATTTTTGTCTGGAAAACCCCATGGACAGAGGAGCTTAGCAGGCTACAGTCCATACGATCGCAAAGAGCTGGACAGGACTGAAGTCATTTGAGCACACATGCACATGCATATATAAAATAAATAACCAAAAGGACCTACTGTATAGCATAGAGAACTACACTCAGTATTTTACAATAACCTGTAAGGGAAAAGAATCTGAGAACAAATATGTGTAATACATATATATGTGTATGTGTGTGTGTGTGTGTGTGTGTGTGTGTATGTATTTCAGTTCAGTTCAGTTCAGTTGCTCAGTTGTGTCCAACTCTTTGCAACCCCATGAATCACAGCATGCCAGGCCTCCCTGTCCATCACCAACTGCCTGAGTCTATCCAAATCCATGTCCATTGAGTCGGTGATGCCATCCAACCATCTCATCCTCTGTTGTCCCCTTCTCCTGCCCTCAATCTTTCCCAGCATCAGGGTCTTTTCAAATGAGTCACCTCTTCCCATCAGGTGGCCAAAGTATTGGAGTTTCAGCTTCAAAATCAGTCCTTCCAATGAATATCCAGGTCTGATCTCCTTTAGGATGAACTGGTTGGATCTCCTTGCAGTCCAAGGGGCTCTCAAGAGTCTTCTCCAACTCCACAGTTCAAAAGCATCAATTCCTTGCTGCTCAGCTTTCTTTATAGTCCGACTCTCACATCCATACATGACTACTAGAAAAACCACAGCCTTGACTAGACGGACATTCGTGGACAAAGTAATGTCTCTGCTTTTGAATGTGCTATCTAGTTGGTCATAACTCTCCTTCCAAGGAGTAAGCGTTTTTTAATTTCATGGCTGCAATCACCATTTGCAGTGATTTTGGAGCCCAGAAAAATAAAGTCAGCCACTGTTTCCTCATCTATTTCCCATGAAGTGACGGTACCGGATGCCATGATCTTCGTTTTTTGAATGTTGAGCTTTAAGCCAACTTTGTCACTCTCCTCTTTCACTTTCATCAAGAGGCTGTTTAGTTCTTCTTCACTGTCTGCTATAAGGGTTGTGTCATCTGCATATCTGAGGTGATTGATATTTCTCCCGGCAATCTTGATTCCAGCTTGTGCTTTTCTCCAGCCCAGCGTTTCTCATGATGTACTCTGCATAGAAGTTAAATAAGCAGGGCGACATATACAGCCTTGACATACTCCTTTTCCTATTTGGAACCAGTCTGTTGTTCCATATATATATTTACATGTATGTATAACTGAATCACTTTACTGTATACCTGAAACTAACACAACACTGTAAATCAACTATGAAAGTGAAGTGAAACTGAAAGCTGCTCAGTCATGTCTGACTCTTTGCAAGACTGTTGCCTGCCAGGCTCCTCTCTCCATAGAATTCTCCAGGCCAGAATACCGAAGTGGGAAGCTGTTCCCTTCTCCAGGGCATCTTTCTGACCCAGATATCGAACCTCAGGTCTCCTGCCTTGCAGGTGGATTCTTTACCGTCTGAGGCACCAAGAAAGCCCAATCAACTACACTTCAATAAAAATTAAATTAAAAATAAAATGAGCTTTACAGTAAAATACTATTTGAAAAAAGTCTGGAGAGTTTTTCATGCACTATTTACTTTATTTGACATGTAAACCGTTTTCCTCTCTCTGACCAAGAAGAGAAAGAAAAGAGAAAGAAAGCAGGGACTGAAAGCAGGAAATTTGGGAAGGACTACTTCTCGAGTGATTTTTTAAAAAAATAATCTTATTTCTGTATTTATTTTTGGCTGTGTTGGGTCTTAGTTGCTGCATGGGCTTTCTCTAGTTGTGGAGTGGGGGTTCCTCTGCATTGCAGTGTGCAGGTTTCTCACTGTGGTGACTTCTCTTGTCATGGTATAGTGGTGCTAGGCTGCTCAGGCTTCAGGAGTTGAAGCATGTGGGCTCAGCAGTTAGGGCTCCCAGGCTCTAGAGCACAGGCTCAAAAGTAGTGGCACATGGGCTTAGTCGCCCCTTGGTACGTGGGATCTTCCCAGATCAGGCATTGATCCCGTGTCTCCTGTATTGGCAGGTGAATTCTTCACCACTGAGCCACTAGGGAAGACCCTTTAGTGATTTTTGAGGTTTCAGAGCATTTTGAAGATTATAGGGCAAGGCAGACAGAGTCTGAGACATACTCTTGGCACCAATAGAGGTTGTAGACAAGGTACAAATGATGAACTGGTTAACCTAAGGGGAAAACCAGACTTAAACTAGACTGTGATTGATAACAATTAAGAAATAAAAATAACTAGTAACAATTAAGAAGTAATGTAATACTTAAGGGTTTTAGTCTAAATAATGTATTCCGTTTTTCAGTCGTTCAGTGGTATCCGACTTTTTGTGACTCCATGGACTGCAGCACCCCAGGCTTCCTGTCCTTCACCGTCTTCTGGAGTTTGCTCAAACTCATGTCCATTGAGTCAGTGATGCCATCAACCATCTCATCCTCTGCCAACCCCTTCTACTTGTGCCTTCAATCTTTTCCAGCATCAAGGTCTTTTCCAATGAGTTAGCTCTTCACATCAAGTGGCCAAAGTATTGGAGCTTCAGCTTCAGCACTAATCCTTCCAGTGAATATTCAGAGTTGATTTCCTTTAGGACTGACTGGCTGAATCTCCTTGCAATCCAAGGGACTCTCAGGAGTCTTCTCCAACATTACAGTCTGAAAGCATCAATTCTTCAGTGCTCAGCCTTCTTTATGACCCAACTCTCACATCCATACATGACTACTGGGAAAACCATAGCTTTGACTATATGGACCTTTGTAGGCAAAGTAATGTCTCTGTTTTTTAAAAACGGTGTCTACGTTTGTCATAGCTTTTCATAGTATATTCTGCATAAACACAGTATTTATACTACTAGTCCTTTGGTAATTATACTTATTACACTCAGTTGCTCAGTTGTGTCCAATTCTTTGAGACCCCATGGACTTTAGCCTGCCAGGCTCTTCTATCCATAGAATTCTCCAGGCAAGAATACTGGAGGGGGTAGTCATTCCCTTCTTCAGGGGATCTTCCCGACCCAGGAATTGAACCTGAGTCTCCTTCTTTACTGAGTACTTATACCTTTATTTTAAAATAATTACTGAGAGGGAAAGCATTCTTATCTATGTACCTGGATTCCCTGACTGACCACCTTGAAGACCAGAGTCAAGGCAAAACCAGCTACACACTAGAGCCTATTTTAAAGACAGGCAAGTATTTATCTGGGAGGCATTAAACAAACAGTTTGGCAGGGCAGGACTTAAAACCATCGCAACTACCACCAGCCCAGCTTGATTATTTTATGGTTAGCAACATAATTACGCGCACACACACACAAAAATACCAAAACACTGCCTGTGACTCAAGCCCCAAGTATAGTCACCATAGGCCAATGACTCTAGTTGAGCTTTACCTAGGCTTAGAGTAAAAACCTTGATTTTTTTTTCTTCCTCCAAACGTGAAAACAACCTTCATGTATTCCCCTTGTAAATGGGGGATAATAATAATACACACTCTTCTCCTCCCAAACCAAAGAGTTGTGAGGGCTGAGGATTCAAAGAGGTAATACAGCCAAGTGTGTGGTAGCATGGACAGGCCCCAGCATGTAGCAAGCATGTTACAAATACAGCTGATGATGTTATTAATCTCATCATCTTCCAGGCTTTAGAAAACCTGCCTTTTGCTTCTTCCTTTTCCTTCTCTACTTCTTTCTTTATCACCTCTACTCAATCGTTGCATTTCTTTCAGTTGTTATTTCAAAATCTCTCTGAGCCGTCCCTCACATTCTATTCCTACTGCTATCACATTTATCCAGATTACAGTCATGCTAGGAGAAATGGAACTTGAGTCAGGTGTGAGATGGGAATCCTGGCTCAGCCAATCACAGCTATGTGACTTTCATTGAGTGATTTAACTAGTCTAGGTTCCTGTTTCCTCATTTGTGAAATAAAGATAATATCTTCTTTCTTATGTACCTACAGGGTATTGTGAGGATCAAATGAGGATCAATGTGCTAAAACTCCTTGAATACTCTAAGGCAATGCAAAAACATTAATTGTTAGGTTTTTTGGCATAAGCTTCAGCTCTCTGTAATACCAGTTTTTCCCTGTCCTAATATATCTTGTACATTATTTTCACGTTTATCTTCTTAAAATATCACCTTCATTACTTAGCAAGAGAGCTACATGTATAAAAAACAATTTTCTACTATTCACCTTAAGTGTCCTGTATCCCCTTTAAGATTTAGCCTTTATCCTACTTATCCACTTACTAATAGGTCTACATCCTCAGTCATCACGTCTTTAAACTGTGGGCTGAAAGAGAGTAATTGTCCCTAGTTTCTTTGTCTTTTCCCACAAGGGGGAATATGTAGTGAATGTGGATGTATGCTAAAGTTGTTTTAGTTGTGTCCTACTCTTTGCGACCCAATGGACTGTAGCCCTCCAGGCTCCTCTGGCCATGGGATTCTCCAGGCAAGAATACTGGAGTGGGTTGCCATGCCTTCCTCCAGCAGACCTTCTCCACCCAGGGACTGAACCCATGTCTCTTTTCTGCATTGGCAGCTGGGTTCTTTACCACCAGCGCCACCCAGGACGCCCATGTGATGAATACTGACTACCAAAGTAACAATGATTATCAGCGGCTTCACAAAGCATTTGTTAAGAAAAGTAATACATCAGAGAGACCAGTTCTGACACTGACTTAGAAAACAGGGCACTGTTAGCCAGGACTGGCCACTCAGTGCAGCCAGTAGCTTGGGCAGTGGTATGACCATTGGGTGGTCTCCTGCAAGACCAAGAAATGAAGCTGTTCTTCCCCATACCCTCTTACAATCTCCTAGGCATCAGCCATGAATATCTGATGAGGAGATTTTCACCAAGCAAATGTCCAGCTTTCACAGCCACACGTCTGTGTTGTCTAGATCACTGATTGGTAGGTTTCTTTCTTAACTTGTCTCTGGACCATTTTACGTGAATACCACTGTACAATCAGGTCTCTTTTGTGTAGTTCAGTACTGTATGAATCCTGATTTAGAATTCCTCCCCCTCTTGATTTAGTTAGGAGGAACTCATTTTAGTGTTGTGGGTTTTTTTTGTTTTGTTTTGTTTTTAAAAACAAAATATACATTACATAGTCTTCACATCTCAAAAGTTGATGCAAATTGATTTTCAAATGGACATGTTATGGACTTATATATGTACGTTTTGATAATTTTCCTAAATAGTTTTACTGAAAACTTACCTCGGGAAAAAAAATAATGGAAGACAATTTATCTGTTTTGTTTGGCCAAGTTAACACCTGTGAAGTCACTGAAAGGTGAATCATCTCCAATTCAGCAGGTGAATTATGTTAAGTCTGGAGACTGTCTTTGATACTTTAATAGGAATTCAACCACTAATGTCATTTATATTTTTATATTGAACTAAAAGATGAAGCCTGCATATGCTGAATATTTTAATCAACCACAAACGTTAATTTCTGCATGGTAAGAAGATTTAAATATTCAGTTCAGTTCAGTCTCTCAGTCGTGTCCGACTCTTGCGACCCCATAAATCACAGCATGCCAGGGCTCCCTGTCCATCACAACTCCCGGAGTTCACTCAGACTCACGTCCATCGAGTCAGGGATGCCATCCAGCCATCTCATCCTCTGTCATCCCCTTCTCCTCCTGCCCAATCCCTCCCAGCATCAGAGTCTTTTCCAATGAGTCAACTCTTCGCATGAAGTGGCCAAAGTACTGGAGTTTCAGCTTTAGCATCATTCCTTCCAAAGAAATCCCAGGGCTGATCTTCAGAATGGACTGGTTGGATCTCCTTGCAGTCCAAGGGACTCTCAAGAGTCTTCTCCAACAACCCAGTTCAAAACCATCAATTCTTTGGCGCTCAGCCTTCACAGTCCAACTGTCACATCCATACATGACCACAGGAAAAATCATAGCCTTGACTAGACGGACCTTAGTTTGCAAAGTAATGTCTCTGCTTTTCAATATGCTATCTAGGTTGGTCATAACTTTTCTTCCAAGGAGTAAGCGTCTTTTAATTTCATGGCTGCAATCACCATCTGCAGTGATTTTGGAGCCCAGAAAAATAAAGTCTGACACTGTTTCCACTGTTTCCCCATCTATTCCCCATGAAGTGATGGGACCAGATGCCATGATCTTCATTTTCTGAATGTTAAGGTCTCAGTACATAGAGGTAAATATCCAACCATATCTGTAGAACCTGTGTAAACCTGGATTACCATTTCAATACTCTTTAATGAATTTAGATATATAAATACATCCAGCAGCCCAGAGTATGATGTTTTAAAAATCTTAATCAAATATCAGTGTCTGACCTTGGAGTTTCATTATACTTGGCATTATGGAGACTGATTGGTCATCCTGAGGTTTCTTCTTACTGATGCTAAGGACAGAGTTTGGAAACATGGCCTGTGAAAGGAGCTAACATTACTTCTGAGCTTGCAGTGACAATCAGAAAACCTTCCTATAATGTCACAGGGCCATGCTTTCTAAAATAATGCATGAATTTACATAAATGGTATTGAACTTTAAATATACCTAAAACCAAATATGAAATTACTCAATATCTTTCCAAAAAGCTTTTTAACAAAACAATTAAGATTAAATTGTGAAATTTATTGAATATTTTTTTAATCCACTGTTTTGATCCATGCTACAATGAGATTATAAATCTAACTCATCTGGGTATGGTCCAAGTGACTTTATCATAATTTTATCTGTTGTGTTTCAGCAAATGTGATCGTTTATCTCCAATGTATTAAGCTTAAAATCTGAACCCAGTTCTGGACATGTCAAACTAATATTTGTGTGACTTGTAGCTATTTATAGTCAAACTTTGTACTGTAAGGGTGAGAGCAGACTGGCCCTTATTCTCTCTCTCCTGCCTGGCCCACCATCCTAGGAGACTACCCTAAGAGATTTCATTAACCTTTCAATTTTAAGAATTTAAATTCTTTAATTATAACAACTGCACTTTATTCCACTTTCAAATACCCATCCCCAAGGGTCACACCCTGGGTCTTATGATCATTCAAAATGTTTCCACTTCAGAAAATTTAAACACCAATATTCCACTCTCTGATCTCAGTGAGTCCAAAATTTAACTCCTAGCTTTCCTCTCAACCTGTTCTTACATTCTTCCCCATCCTGCTCAGATAATGGCAACTTCATCTTTATATCTGCTTGACTAAAAATTCTGGAGTCATACTTAACTCTAGCTCACCTCCCACATCCAATCTGTCATGAAATCCTATTAGCTATATCCCTAAAACATATCCAAATCCAACTACTTCTCACCACCTCTGTTGCCATCACCCTTATCAAACTCTGATTTTGCAATTTGGATTACTGCACCAACCTCCTAACTGGACTCCCACTGATTCTACTCTGGATCCTCCCAAAGTCTAGTTTCAACACAGCAGCCATACCGATCATGTCACTTCTCTGTTCAAAACCCTGCAATGGCTTTCTATCTCACTCAGAGGAAAAGCTAAAGTCTTTACCAGTGTCTACAATGCCTTCACATTTTGTCCCTGCTCTCTCTCTATCTCATTTCCTACTTCTTCCCCTGGCCCATCCAATGCCACATACCTCCTTGCTATTCCTTGAAAACACCAGGCATTCTCACACTTTAAGGCTTCAAAGTGATTGTTCTCCCCGATATTTTAATTCATGTGTGTGTGTGGTTCATTCCCATTTTCCTTTCATGCCTTTGTTTAAATGTCACCCTCTCAACCTGGGCTATGATGATAATCCCACTTAAAATCACACTCTTACACCAGCCTCCAAATCCTTCTTGTCCCACTCCATTCTCTCCAACCCCACCCCACCATAGTCCTTTTCACCTTCTAACATGTTACATAATTTACATATTATAACTCTTCTTATTTAATGTCTTCTCTTGCCAATTTAGGTCTTCCCTGTAGCTCAAATGGTAAAGAATCTGCCTGCAACGCAGGAGACCAGGGTTTGATCCCTGGGTTGGGAAGATCCTCTGGAGAAGGGAATGGCAGGCAATCCACTCCAGTATTCTTGACTGGAGAATGCTATGGACAGAGGAGTCTGGCGGGCTACACGCCATGGGGTCACAAAGAGACATGACCGAGAGACCAACACTGCTGCTGCTGCTGCTAAGTCGCTTCAGTCGTGTCCAACTCTGTGCGATTCCACAGACGGGAGCCCACCAGGCTCCCCTGTCCCTGGGATTCTCCAAGCAAGAACACTGGAGTTGCGATTTCCTTCTCCAATGCATGAAAGTGAAAAGTGAAAGTGAAGTTGCTCAGTCATGTCCAACTCTTAGCACCCCACGGACTGCAGTCTACCAGGTTCCTGCATCCATGGGATTCTCCAGGCAAGAGTACTGGAGTGGGTTGCCATTGCCTTCTCCAGAGACTAACACTACCACTTGCCAATTAGAACAGCTCGTGATATACTCCTAGCACTGTAACATTACCTCACATCTTGAAATTACTCAATAAATACTTGATGACTGAACAAGTGAGTCTCTTGTCCTCAGCCTTCTACTCTCATAAGCTTACATCTAATATATTTGCCCACTGAAGGCTCTGGGCAGCCAGTTCCTTGGTTCCTTAGCTTCCTCACAGTCTCTCTTCCTTTTTCTACTCAATTTCAAACCTCTGATTAGTTATCTGAACTGACTCTCAACAACACTCAATTCCCTTTCCAAATAGGACCTTTTGGTGCAACCTGCTCAACAAAACTCGCATCAAGAGTACAATCCACTGATGCTACTCAGCCATAAAAAGAATGAAATACTGCCATTTACAGCAACATGGGTAGACCTAGAGATTACCATACTAAGTGAAGTAAGTCAGACAGAGAAAGACAAATACCATACATCATGTATATGTGGAATCTACAATATGACACAAATGAACCTATGAATGAAACAGAAACAGACTCACAGACAGAGAGAACAAATATGTGGTTACTAAAGGGGAAAGTGGGGGAAGGATAAATTAGGAGTATAGGATTAACAGATACACACCACTATATACAAAACAGATAAACAACAAGGATTTACTGTATAGCATAAGGAAATATATTCAATGTCTTGTAATGACTTATAATGCAGATGAAACTGAAGCTGTACACTGGAAACTAACACAAATTGTAAATCAACTATAGTTAAATTTAAAAAATTACTATCCATTGTTTTATATCTAGGCAGCTGACTGCTGGGGGAGAATATTGTATAACCTTGTAGACTGTTGGCACCAAAATCAATCAGCCAAGCTTACTGTACTACCAGTCAATCCTTTTATTTGTTCTATGAGGTATTTCTTCATATTTCCTTTGTGAGGACTCATTTCACTGAACTCAAAGAAATAAGAGCACGTGCCTATCTGGGTGATGCCCTCAGTCTAGGCTTGGTTTCCTCCTCTTTGTCCTTATATTACTCCAGGATATATGTACACCAACACAATTGTCATGTTATATTACAATCTTTTCATTTGTTCCACTAGACAATTTCTGCTCCTCAAAAGCCAGCCTGTTTCTTATTTGTCTGTATCTCAGTTCCTAGGACAGGCTTTGGAAAAACGGCAAGTATTCCATAACCATTTGTTAGACAAATGATTAAATTCACTGATAGACATGGAAAGTCCATTCTTTTCTTCCTTCATCTCATTTTCCCCTGGCATTTCTCTCCTCTGTTAGGTGGATGGATGAGGCTCTCATCTGTCTGAAAGTGAGTCAAATGGCTATAAAGCAGCAGAGATCCCTGATAGTCAGAGGGAGAGTCTAGAGCTGGTTCAATGTTTGTATGTTAAGATAAGAGGAGTACATTCTGGGTAAAGGTAGGAGTTTTAGGAGGATTCCCTTAGTCCCTCCTAGAATGGCTGAAAACTCTCTGCATTACTGAACACAAAAGGGACAAGATATTTTAGGTGCTATGGACTTCCACAGACACAGGGTTTTAACCGCTTGGCAAATCCCAGATACCAAACCCTCATGGAAAAGCCTTGTCATCTGGGTGAGGCCCTCCTCAGCTTTCCCTCTCAGTCTGATGCAGAGGGAGTCTAAAAATAAATGAGAGAAAGGGTCCTAACGGGGTGCTTATAAAGCTTTTTGCTCTCCCATTGTTTGTTTCTAGGAAAGTGCAGCATCTTAGAGGTGTGTATACTCACACAGGCACACACGTGTGTTCACTTGTTTCCAATGAAATCAGGCCACCTGAAAGACTCCTTTCCATTGGCTGAATTCCCCCAGGAAATGCTTTTGTCCGATATATCTCTTACATCATGTGTCAAGAGCCATGTAGGCCCAGTGATATGATGACAGCCCTTGTCGAGCAATTGATGGGTAAGACCTTATCCTCATGACACAGAGACTATAGGATCTCAGTTGACATCTGCTCAGAGGTTAACAACACACATCCCATTCTGACTTCAGAAAATCTGCTGATCTTGATTTGCTGCTGCTTCTAGCTAGGCTGCAATGCATGCCTTCTCTTTACATCCTTGCAGGCAGTCAAGGGTTTTGTCATGAACTGAAATACTCAGCCCTGCTGCTTGTCCTGAGTAAGCCTGTCCTCCCTAAATCTGCCTGCTTTCCTGTAGTCATAAGTGCTACCAAGCCTTGTTTCACACAGAGAGAGCAAACTCCCTACCAACGATTCTGTCAATTCAGGCCTGTATTCAGCACTGAGGCTAGAGAGGACCTGGATAAATAAGGACATCTTGACTGCAGAAGAGCTAAATGGTTAGCAGTGCTTCGACTTGATGAAATCTAAGGCCCTTTCCAGCTCTTCCTTCTCAACTTATTCCAGAAGCAAACTTCTTTTCCCTGCTTTTGGCTTATTAATATATCCAGTCATACTTTGCATTTCTGCTTCTCTACCTTAAGTAGGAACAATAGGCTGACCTGGTTACCAAAGATGCATTAGAATTTACGTCTCAATCAACCAATTAAAATATTTAGCTATTAAGTGCAAAAGAAAACTTGGTAAATATCCTGCCCCCAAATTTCCCTTTAACAGATGATCTTAGCATCTCCATGTTTTATTCATTATTATCTTCTTAATGAACTTTCTGCCTCAGACACTAATTCAACAATTCTTAAATATCTACTTGTCAAAGAATGAAGAAGAACTGGAGACAAGAAAGCAAATGAGAGGTAATTTCTGTCCTCAGCTCATTAGGACTCCACTTCTCTGGTTTCTAATGCTTTCACTGCAAAGACAATTTTCATATTCTGTCATCTTTTAAAATATAGTAAGAATTTAATAGTACCAGTTATTTTCTCAATATAGATTGGGACATTTACAAAACCTATGTATATGAACACATGCTTGTTATGGCTATTTTTATGTACTATGAATATAAATTTCTAGAATACAAATTTCAAATGCATAGCTCTCTGGGACTATAAACAGGCCTAAAGATTAATTTTAAAATGCAACCTTACAAGCATTTTTAAAGCTGAAATGTGGATTTTAGATATAAGACTCAATGTCTGTTAAGTACTTCATTATACCAGCTCAAGTTTAGGACAGTGGTGAAAATGCACACTGATAAATTCAAGATAAGTTGGTGATGAGAGGAAAAAAGGGTACCAAAAAGTATTCTTACTAGAAGGGAGCTTGAGTGGCTTTAATTAGGAGTATTATGGCCACATCCACATAGGTTTTAAAAAAATTAGTTTCCATGTCTCATGTAGTTATAATATATTTTAAATGTATTTTTAAATGCCACGGAGGCAGGGAACACTAGAAACACAAAAAATTCTCTTCTGTCAAATACCTCAGACCTGAAAGGGTAGGCATGTGTTATAATTTATGAAGCAGGGATTTCAGCTTCCTATCTCCCCTTAGCTGTGGGAAAGGCTTTGAGCAATTCCTAGCAGAAGACTTATAGCACTTCCCAAAGGACAGAGCAGATGCCCTGATTTTAAGTAGAGCAAAAAGCACAAGCACAGTTGGCCACATGAAACACCAATCACAGGGCGTCTGCTGTGAACCAGAGTATTATCATTTACCAGGTGACATGTAAATTGATCTCTCTGAGGCAGACTCGCCTGTACTGCTCAGGAGGTTTCTCTTCCCTCCTCCTCTTCTTTTTAATCCTCAGGTTTGTGGTATGAGAACTTTGGGCCTTAGTGAATCTGAGCAAAATCCCCACTACAACTGCTAGAATCAACCCTGCTGGGCCAAGATCTGGGAATTCATGATGCTGGGCTGAGGTTTTACTCAGCTTTGCCTCTAGCACTGTCTATAGAGCTCTGAACCTAGTAGAACCCTACTAAATGTCTGTTATCCTGGATAAATCATGGGCCTTGTAAGGGTACTCCAAAAAGAAAAAAAGGAGATTTCTAGAGGCAAGACTTGCTGCTCCCCACCCCCACCCCCACCCCCACCCCAAATTGCCTA
>SJXQ01007068.1:57007-91466 GCA_006408695.1 Aepyceros melampus
GGCGGGGGGGGGGGGACAGTTACAAAAAGAAGGGTACAGAAGTTAGAAGACAATCAGTTCTTTGCAGTCCTACAAGCTCTACGGTCACGTTACTGGTCCACTGTGAAATTTCTCAGGATGAGACATAATTGTTCAGATGTTACATAAACCATATTACCAGTTTGTTTTTATTTTCTCTCTGTCTTCTTCTTTTAAAGAGTTTAGTGAATATAAGTAAGATGTGCAGAAAAATACATGCTTCTATAAAACGATATTCAGAGATAAGCTTTTAAAATTTGCCAGTTCTTCTCTGCTGAGGCATGTTTTCCAGCAAACAAAATACATTAATGAATCTATCAGGGGCAGAGAGGCAGTAGGGGACAGCTGCAGCCGCAGCATCCAGGAGTGACAATGATTAATTCCTACATCTGCTCAGCCAGATAGAAACAAAGGTCACTGTGCATAGATTAGCATCCTGATCACCACCTCCTCCCAACACGCGCACACACACATGCACACTGGAGAGTGGCATCATTTTTGGCAAAATTCAAAATTCCTAAAAAATGCTTACTATCTGAAAATCTCCCTCCCCTCAGAAAGCAAGCTCTTTAGTAGAATAGAGTGGAATAGAATAGGATCAGCAACTGATTAATGTCAGATTACTGTCTAATCTTATTAACATCCAAATTAAGTGAAAATCTGATGCTCAGCTACATTTATGAAAGCAAAGGGAACAAGAAGTTTAAGAACAAATCCTGATGCAGTAATTTGATCAAAGTAAGAAAGGCTATTATGGTGAAACAGTTGAACACATGTGGACATCTGGCCTTATAGAAGGAAGCTGATTCATTATCCTCATGTTCAACATTCCTCTGAAGACACTGCCATTTCTTATTTGTGACTCCTACACTTGTAGATCCCTGACAGGTTGACTGTTTTAAAAAATAATCTTGGGCTAGGAAAGGTATTTTTTTAAGTGCACATGTTATAAATGTCTAGCTTATTGAATTATCACAAAAGACAACATCTATGTAACTACATCCGAGTCAAGAAGAACATTTTAATACCTCAAAACCTTCACTCATAACTATTATTCTTTTGTTCCTCCCTAAAAGTAAACCACTATCCTGCCTTTTTCCTTCACTAGCTTGACTTTTAATACTATAGTTATGCCTGCTTTTAAACTTTATTTAAGGGGAATCATAAAGGAATACATGTTCTTTTGTGGCTGGCTTTGTTTGGGAGATTTGGCTATGTTTCTGGATGTTACTCATTTTCATTGCTGAATAGTATTTCATTGCAAGAAAATACCATAACTTATTTATTTCTTTTAATACTAAAGGATGGTTAGGGTGACTATAGATAATGCTACTGTGAATTTCTTTATACAACATTTTGCATAAATGTGCATACATTTCTCATGGGAATACTTTAGACTTGATTTTCTGGGTCAAGAGGTATATGAATTGCTAATTTTAGAAGATACGTCATATAAGAAAAGTTCTAGAGATAAAATGTACAACATGATAAGCACAACACTGCTATGTTACATGTGAAAGTTGTTAACAGAGTGACTCCTAGGAGTTCTCATCACAAGGGAAAAGTCATTTTCTATTTCTTTAATTTTGTATCTATATGAGATAATGGAAAATCACTAAACTTATTGTGATGATCATTTCACGACATACATAACACAAATCATAGTGCTATACAACTTATACAGTGCTGTATGTCAAATATATCTCAATAAAACTGGAAGGAAAAAACTTTTCATAGGAAAAAAAAAGAAAAGAAGACATGCCAAACTACTTTCCAAAGCGGCTGTACCAGTTTGCATTCTCATCATGATCAGATAACAATTTCATAGCTTCACATCTTTATCTTAACATTATCTTTGAAAATTTAAGGCATTTGATGTGTATCTCAATTTTAATTTTCTTTTCTCCAGCCACAGGCAACCACTAATATACTTTCTGTCTCTATATATTTGTCTGTTCTAAATATTTTATATAATGGAATCATAAAATATATGTTCCTTTTCTCAAGAAGAGAAAGAATCCATCATAACATTAAAGAGAGTCTTCAAATCAAAAGGGAAATGAACAAAAGAAAAAAGGGACAAATTGAACTAAAAACCCCCAAAATAGTTAACAAAATGGCAATAAGTGCATACCTATCAATACTTACTTTAAATGAAAATGGACAAATGATCCAATAAAAAGACAGACTGGCTAAATGGATACAAAAACAACACCTGTATATATACTGTCTATAGGAGACTCACTTTAGATATAAACATTGAAAATAGGGGTGGAGAAAAGGTATCCCATGCAAATATAAATCTAACAAAAGCTGGGACAGGAATACCTATATCCAAAAAAAAATAGACTTTTTAAAACAAAAACTGTAGCAAGAAACAAAGGAGGTCATTATATAATCAAGGGATTTATCTAAGAAGAAAGTATAGCAATTATAAATACATATGTGCCCAACATAGGAACACATATAAAAGATTATATATATATATATATATATATATAAGATATATATACAATAAGACATTATAAGATATATTAGATTTAAGGGCCTAGATCTAATAGATAGAGTACCTGATTAACTATGGACGGAAGTTCATGACATTGCACAGGAGACTGGAATCAAGACCATCCCCATGGAAAAGAAATGCAAAAAAGCAAAATGGCTGTCTGGGGAGGCCTTACAAATAGCTGGGAAAAGAAGAGAGGCAAAAAGCAAAGGAGAAAAGGAAAGATATAAGCATCTGAATCCAGAGTTCCAAAGAGTAGCAAGAAGAGATAAGAAAGCCTTCTTCAGCGATCAATGGAAAGAAATAGAGGAAAACAACAGAAGGGAAAGACTAGAGATCTCTTCAGGAAAATTAGAGATACCAAGGGAACATTTCATGCAAAGATGGGCTCGATAAAAGACAGAAATGGTATGGACCTAACAGAAGCAGAAGATATTAAGAAGAGGTGGCAAGAATACATGGAAGAACTGTACAAAAAAGATCTTCATGACCCAGATAATCATGATGATGTGATCCCTAATCTAGAGCCAGACATCTTGGAATGTGAAGTCAAGTGGGCCTTAGAAAGCATCACTANAGGGCAATTTAGATTAGAGGAACAAGAAAAGAAGTACACTATTTTAAAAGGAACACGCTCGGGAATTAACGCTTCCTCTCACAGCCTTCCATTCCCTAGTTCCCCAAGGTATTCCTGCATATTTCAATATCTGGCATAAAATATCATCCATCAGCCAAATCTCTTACCTGGAATACCTGTATTTTCTTGGAAACTAAGTGAACAAAAGTCTCCTCCAATTATTTACCTAAGTTCAAAAACATACTAAATTTTTTTCTGAAGTAAATTTATTTTCTACATTCCAATAATACCTAAATCTGTTTTCTCCTTACAATTAAAAGATAAGCATTTAAGACACAGCACTAGCTTATCAGATCTATTAAGGTCAATATGTAAAGAAAGCAAAAATACCAAAGCTTGAAAGCAAATTTAAAAGTATAAATATCATAAATTAAATCCAAAGCCTTGAGCTGTTTTTGAGTAAATAACAACTGTTGAAGGTCAGGAGCTCCTAGCCCAGTGTCTGGTGTATCAAGTTCAACTAAGAAAACTAAAAAGGGGGATAAAACACAAGGATGAGCTGGGAAAGGAAAATCCTGACACTACCTCACCCCACCTCAGCTTCATGAGGCATAAAGGCAACACACAACTAGGACTCTCCTTCACGATGAAAAGTACTGCCTCTCCTGAGAAAGACTCTAGTCAGAGACTGCTAATGGCAGGTGTGGATCGAATAGAGTTATTAATAGTGTCAGTATGGCAGAGAGCTTATGTATTATCTAACATGCCAGCAGGCCCTTAATGGTTATCAGCCCTCTCAGCTACGAATGTAAATAACAAAAATACTTTAGTCAGCTCTAGAAATGCTTCTGGATTTTGGTCTCATATAGTATTGTGCTTACATTATTGTACTTTTGTCTCCAGAATAATTTATAAAGCAGATAAATCTGTAAACCTAGGAACTCAGGAATGTCTGTTTCTGTCTTTCCGCCATCTCACACACACACACACACACACGTACACCAGCACCCATGCACACGCACACCGCTCCCTCACCTCACTTCATCGTGAAGTGCCCTTATAAAATGGAACTTGTGAAATATGACGCTAACTTCTGCCTGTACAGCCAAGATCAACACTGTATTTTCCCTAAACCCATGGTGAAGTTTTCCACAGCAGTGGCGAGGGGAAGCAGAGGTTAGCATACAGACTCTCGTTCCTAGAGAAACAGTGAGAAAGTGGAAGATGGAAATGAAAGCTCCTTATTCTCGAATTAGTACCAGTGCACAGAATTACATAGCTTCCTTTAGACATTTTCCAGGATACTAAAGCAGTATTTACAACACGAGGTGAAATTACTCAAAAATGTCTACATTCTCTTCATTAATGGAAAGCCAACTTGATGTATAAGACATATCTCTTGGGGCAGAAACATGTATTCTAGCTAAACCTTAACCCATGTATATGGATATACAGATACGGATATATAGGTCAACAGCTAAGGAAAATTTAACTAGAACAGAAAATCTGATTCAGATTCACATTAACAATTCCCCCTTACCCCTTCCTTCTGGCAGTACTTGCAAACCTGTAGCAGCAAACTATCACTTCATTATCTTCCCACCAGACGCTGGTTTTCCCTCACACTTCGGGATGCTTCTGAGATGGCATATCTGACATGACACCTCACTTCTCTCCCACGTTTAACAAGATAAAGGGAAAGAAGAGACTAGATAATGCTGGTGTTACAAGCGCGAGAACGCAGCCCTTCATGAACACTCAAATTAACTGTAGGGCTCAAACCCTTCTCACCACAGCCCAGCATCTGACACGTTCTGAGCTCTCCCTGTGAAGTAGTTATTACACTGTAGGGTCGTTCATACTGTGTTAGCTGATGGCAATCATTAACCAACAGTAGAACGAGTCTCATTTAAAATAAACATAACCGGAAAAACCATAGTAATTTTAAAAATGGTAGTTGTTTTAATGATTTTTGTTTGATCAAATAAAGTTGAGTAATCAAATGTGGTTTTCAGCAAAGCCTTTTTTGTTTTTTAACCTAAAAAAAATCCTTCAAAGAAGACATAAACAGCACGTTTCCAAGTCAACTACTCAGTATCCACCTTGCCTGGCTTGTGTAACAACGTAACATTTAAGCTTTCTTCAGGGATGGTATTATAATAAAGATGTAATTGATCTGACCTTCCTGCTTTGCAATAATACCCAGGAACATGTGTAGTAACCTACATGCAAAAACATGCAAGACTTTCAGGGCTGAGCCATGAGTTAAATCTAGAGATCAAGAAGTTCACATATCTCTCCCCAGCCATATCCGCTCGCAACGCCATCTCCAGACCCATCATTGCTCCTCCTGGGTCTGCGCACCTGGGCACAAGCACTCAGAGGGCAGGAGCTGGGGTCCATGCACCCGGCTCTCACGGACCCCGACTCGGCTGCGCTCGTACGTGACTCTTACTACACCCCAGCTGAAAGGCATCTGACGACGCGATTGCTGGAGCCTCCCTGCTCCCCCTGCGTGTGCAGTCTCGTGCCTCGTACCTTCTGATTTCAGCAGGGCCATGTGTGCTGTGATAGTTAAGGGCCTGTCAGTGTTTCCATTATAAACTCTGGTTTTCAGAGGTTTGTATCTTGGCCTATAAAAATAGATTCTGGTCTGTAACTTGGCATAGAAAGTACTAGTATCAGCCCAGAGAACATTTTTTGTTCCAATGATTAAAATAAAAATCTGTTTAGTAGTTTTAAGTTAAGAAGAGTGTCAAAGGCAGGGTGGGGCAGGGGGGAAGTATAGAATGTTTTTAAAAACACCACCAAAAACCCAGTGCTCTGTGTCTCACTCACTGCTTCATTTTAGATTTTGAAACGATTAACACAATATAAACCAATGATATTGAGTAAATGAAAAAACCTAAAAAGAGTTTTAATTAAGAACTATGATAGATACCAAAAAAAAGTCATACAATTTTAAGCAACTACAAATGTAGTATCTCAAATAATTCCCACATTTAAAAACTGTCCAAGTACTACTCCGAAACTATTCCAAAGATTTGTTTTTCTAGATATAAAAATCACATTTAATGAATCACTACCTGAAGATTTAAATCAGGTTAGAGGAGACAATCATCAATCCTCTCTTCAATTTATGCAGTAAGACGTTTCTAGAACATATTGTAACTTATATATATAAAACTCTGAAGTAGTAGTCTTATATACTATTTGTTAAAAACCGTAAGTTTTGGGGGTATTTTTTCAGCATAACATAGATTTGTCGCTTTCAAAAATATAACTGTTATATAACACTGCTGCATCCTAAAAAAACACATTTTTGAAGTAATAACTTCTATCTGATAAAGGGGGTATAGCACTGGTACAACTACCATGGAGAGCAATTTGGAAATAGCTATCAAAATTATGAGTGTATATAGATACCCTTTGACCTTGAGATTACATTAATTATCCTGTGAATATACTTCAATATGTGGGAAACTATATAGCTGTAACTTAAACACACAATAATATTTCTCACAGAATTTTTAAAATAGCAAAATGCTGAAACCTAAATGTCCATCAAAAGGAGACTTGTTAAGTAACTTGCTGTAAAGGCATGCAGTGGTATTACTACACAGCTATTAGAAATATAACTGTTATATAACACTGCTGCATCCTAAAAAAACACATTTTTGAAGTAATAACTTCTATCTGATAAAGGGGGTATAGCACTGGTACAACTACCATGGAGAGCAATTTGGAAATAGCTATCAAAATTATGAGTGTATATAGATACCCTTTGACCTTGAGATTACATTAATTATCCTGTGAATATACTTCAATATGTGGGAAACTATATAGCTGTAACTTAAACACACAATAATATTTCTCACAGAATTTTTAAAATAGCAAAATGCTGAAACCTAAATGTCCATCAAAAGGAGACTTGTTAAGTAACTTGCTGTAAAGGCATGCAGTGGTATTACTACACAGCTATTAGAAAAGAGGAGGACAAAAGACGGATGCATTGTATAGAAAGACTTCCAAGCTATAAGTAAAAACAGCAAGGTCCAATGTTACTCCCAGAGAAGGCAATGGCACCCCACTCCAGTACTCTTGCCTGGAAAATCCCATGGATGGAGGAGCCTGGTGGGCTGCCATCCATGGGGTCGCTAAGACGGACCTGACTGAGCGACTTCACTTTCACCTTTCGCTTTCATGCATTAGAGAAGGAAATGGCAACCCGCTCCAGTGTTCTTGCCTGGAGAACCCCAGGGACGGGGGAGCCTGGTGGGCTGCCGTCTATGGGGTTGCACAGAGTCAGACATGACTGAAGTGACTTAGCAATTAGCAATGTTACTACATGAAGAAGGACAGAGAGAGAGGAACACATGCACATGCATACACGCGCGTGCGCGCACGCACACACACACACACACACTTAAAGAGAGTGGAATTTGCTTTTGCAAACACAAAACATTTCTAGAAAGACAAACAATAAACCAACAACAGAGATGGGTTCCCACAAAACCAATGTAATAATTTTGAGTGGTATTCCTAATCAAAATCTCAGTATCAGATAATATAACCAAAATAACAGTGGGGAGGGAAACAACTCTAAGATCTGAATTACTAAAAACAACAGTAAAATTAGGTATTATTCCTGTATTCAGCCCAGTGGTCCTGAAACGTTGGTGCATAGCAGAATCACCCAAGGTCTCACTAAACAAAGATTCCTGGATTCTATCCTCAAAATTCCTGGTTAATATCTAAGGCTGAGCTGCTGGTCCAGGGACCATACATTGATGATCTCTCTTCTAGATAAATGACTACCTGTTCAAAGTGGTACATAAACGCCCACCTGGTGCAACATTATAATCTAGCTATTATCAATAATATCTCAAAAATAATGCTTGTTTTCTTAACACTTAAGTCTGGATGGTGAGGGTGGATGATAATTGAGATTATCCTAAGCAGAAAGTGAAGAAGAACTAAAAAGCCTCTTGATGAAAGTTAAAGAGGAGAGTGAAAAAGTTGGCTTAAAGCTCAACAACTTTGACTGTGTGGATCACAATAAACTGTGGAAAATTCTGAAAGAGATGGGAATACCAGACCACCTAACCTGCCTCTTGAGAACTGTATGCAGGTCAGGAAGCAAGAGTTAGAACTGGACATGGAACAACAGACTGGTTCCAAATAGGAAAAGGAGTACGTTAAGGCTGTATATTGTCACCCTGCTTATTTAACTTCTGTGCAAAGTACATCATGAGAAACGCTGGACTGGAAGAAGCACAAGATGGAATCAAGATTGCCAGGAGAAATATCAATAACCTCAGATATGCAGATGACACCACCTTTATGGCAGAAAGTGAAGAGGAGCTTAAAAGCCTCTTGATGAAAGTGAAAGAGGAGAGTGAAAAAGTTGGCTTCAAGCTCAACATTCAGAAAACGAAGATCATGGCATCTGGCCCCATCACTTCATGGGAAATAGATGGGGAAACAGTGGAAACAGTGTCAGATTTTATTTTGGGGGGCTCCAAAATCACTGCAGATGGTGATTGCAGCCATGAAATTAAAAGACGCTTACTCTTTGGAAGAAAAGTTATGACCAACCTAGATAGTATATTCAAAAACAGAGACATTACTTTGCCGACTAAGGTCCATTTAGTCAAGGCTATGGTTTTTCCTGTGGTCATGTATGGATGTGAGAGTTGGACTGTGAAGAATGCTGAGAGCCGAAGAATTGATGCTTTTGAATTGTCTTGTTGGAGAAGACTCTTGAGAGTCCCTTGGACTGCAAGGAGATCCAACCAGTCCATTCGGAAGGAGATCAGCCCTGGGATTTCTTTGAAAGGAATGATGCTAAAACTGAAGCTCCAGTACTTTGGCCACCTCATGCAAAGAGTTTACTCATTGGAAAAGACTCTGATGCTGGGAGGGATTGGGGGCAGGAGGAGAAGGGGACGACTGAGGATGAGATGGCTGGATGGCATCATGGACTCGATGGACGTGAGTCTGAGTGAACTCCGGGAGATGGTGATGGACAAGGAGGCCTGGAGTGCTGCGATTCATGGGGTCACAAAGAGTTGGACACGACTGAGCGACTGAACTTAACTGAAGACATTCCTTTTCAAATCAGCACAATACCAATCTTATCAAGTGCACATGGAATATCTCCAGGATAGATCACTTGCTAAGCCACAAAACAAGTCTCAGTATATTTACTTGATAAGAAAACTGAAGTCATATCAAGCATCTTTTCTGACCATAATACTATGAGAATAGGAAGCAATTATAAGAAAATAACTGAAAAATACATAAACATGTAGACTCTACACAATATACTGCTAAACAACCAATGTATCACTGAAGAAATCAAAGAATAAATTTTTAAAAACCTGAAAACAAAAGAAAATGAAAACACAACAATATAAAGAACAACTATGGGTTGCAGAAAAAGCATTTCTAAAAGGGAAGTTTATGGCAACACAAGCTATTTTAGGAAACAAAAAAACTTCAACAAACAATGTAACATTATACCTAAAAGAACTAGAAAAAGAAGAAGAAATAAAATCCATGTTAGTAGAAGGAAAGAAATCATAAAAGATCAGAGAAGAAATAAATGGAATACAGATTGAAAAACAACACAAAAGATCAATGAAACTAACACCTTGGTCTTTGAAAAGATAAAATTGCTAAACCTTCAGCCAGACTTATCAAGAAAAAAGGAGAGAGGGCCCAAATCTATAATATCAGGAATGAAAAATGAGAAATTACAACTGACACCACAGAGATAAAAGGATAAGTGACTATTATAGGAAACTATTTTTATGCCAATAAATGGACAACCTAGAAGAAATGGACAAATTCTTAGAAACAGATACTCTCCCAACAGTGAACCAAGAAGAAATAGAAAATAGGAACAGAATTACCAGTTACCAGTAAAAAAACTGAATCAGTAATTTAAAAACTCCAAACAAGCAAAAGTCCACGACCAGATGGCCTCATAGATGAATTCTTTGCATTTGAGAAGAGTTGACACCTATCCTTCTGAAACTATTCCCCAAAATTGCAGAGGAAGAAACACTTCTGAACTCGTCCGATAAGGCCAGCATCAGTCTGATACCAAAACCCAGACAGATATCACAAGAAAAGAAAATTACAGGTCATATTACTGATGAACATAGGTATAAAAATTCTCAACAAAATACTGTGCTTAGTTGTTCAGTTGTGTCCGACTCTTTGTGACCCCATGGACTGTAGCCTGCCAGGCTCCTCTGTCCATGGGATTATCCAGGCAAGAATAGTGGAGTGGGTTGCCATGCCCTCCTCCAGGGGATCTTCCCAACCCAGGGATTGAACCCAGGTCTCTGGCACTGCAGGCAGATTCTTTACCATCTTAGCCACCAGGGAAGCCCCAATAAAAACTAGCACCAAATTCAATAATACATTAAAATGAACATACATGATCAAATGGGATTTATAATACTTTTAAATGTAGTGAAATCCATAAAAATTTTGAATCACTATTTTGTACACCTGAAAGTAATATTATAAAAGAAAAGTGCATATAAGTATACAATTCAGAGAATTTTTGGAAACTTGACACACTTGTGTGAACAGTATGCAAGTCAAGAAATGAACTACTAGTGTGCTAAAAGTCCTCTTGCTCCCTTCTGTGACTATGCTCCCCTAACTCTCCCTTCAACCTCCAGAGCTATCACTATCCTGATTTCTAACATCATAAGATTTTTTTTTAGAACCAAAAAGTAATATTTATATTCCATAACTAAGAAATTTTTTGTATTTAGCCATTTTTTTTAGGAGAACGCAATGGCAACCCACTCCAGTACTCTTGCCTGGAAAATCCCATGGATGGAGGAGTCTGGTAGGCTGTGGTCCATGGGGTCACTAAGAGTCAGACACGACTGAGCGACTTCCCTTTCACTTTTCACTTTCATGCATTGGAGAAGGAAATGGCAACCCACTCCAGTGTTCTTGCCTGGAGAATCCCAGGGACAGGGGTTAGGGGTTAGGGTTAGGCAGAGGGCAAAAAAAAATTTATTGGAGTATATTTCACTTTCAATGCTATGTTATTTTCTGCTGTAAAGCAAAGTATATCACTTAGACATATATCTACTCTTTTTTAGATTTTTTTTCTCATATAGGTCCAGAGATTGGTTTTGCCTGGTTCATATTTCACATTAAGTGGAATCATATAGGGTACAATCCTTGTGCATGGCTACTTTTGCTCAACATTATTTTTGTAAGAGTCATCCATATTATTGCATGTAGCTATAGATTATTGATTCTCATGGTTTCTTATAGTCAAGCAGTGAATATACCATGATGCATTTAGACAACTGTTGATGAACAGCTCAGTAGTTTCCAGTTTGGGCCTATTAGAAATAGTGCTGATAAGAACATTCTGCTGCTGCTAAGTTGCTTCAGTCGTGTCCAACTCTGTGCAACCCCATAGACAGCAGCCCACCAGGCTCTGCCTTCCCTGGGATTCTCCAGGAAGAACACTGGAGTGGGTTGCCATTTCCTTCTCCAATGCATGAAAGTGAAAAGTGAAAGTGAAGTCACTGAGACGTGTCCAACTCTCAGTGACCCCATGGACTGCAGCCCACCAGGCTCCTCCATCCATGGGATTTTCCAGGCAAGAGTACTGGAGTGGGGTGCCATTGCTTTCTCTGAAGAACATTCTAGCATACGTATTTTGGTGAGTCAGTTTAGTTCAGTTCAGTCACTCAGTCGTGTCTGACTCTTTGCAACCCCATGGACTGCAGCATGCCAGGCTTCCCTGTCCATCACCAACACATGGAGCTTGCTCAAACTCATGTCCATCGAGGCTGTGATGCCATTTAACCATCTCATCCTCTGTCATCCGCTTCTCCTCCTGCCTTCAATCTTTCCCAGCATCAGGGTCTTTTCAAATGAGTCAGTTCTTTGCATCAGGTAACCAAAATATTGGAGTTTCAGCTTCAGCATCAGTCCTTCCAATGAATATTCAGGACTGAATTCCTTTAGGATCAATGGGTTTGGTCTCCTTGCTGTCCAAGGGACTCTCAAGAGTCTTCTCCAACACCACAATTCAAAAGCATCAATCCTTTGGCACTCAGCTTTCTGTATGGTCCAACTCTCACATCCATACATGACTAGTAGAAAACCATAGCTCTGACTAGATGGACCTTTGTCTGCAAAGTAATGCTCTGCTTTTGAATATGCTATCTAGGTTGGTCATAACTTTCCTTCCAAGGAGCAAGCATCTTTTAATTTCATGGCTGCAGTCACCATCTGCAGTAATTTTGGAGCCCAGAAAAATAAAGTTTCTCACTGTTTCCATTGTTTCCCCATCTATCTGCCATGAAGTGATGGGACCAGATACCATGATCTTAGTTTTCTGAATGTTGAGCTTTAAGCCAACTTTTTCACTCTCCTCCTTCACTTTCATCAAGAGGCTCTTTAGTTCCTCTTCACTTTCTGCCATAAGGGTGGTGTCATCTGCATATCTGAGGTTATTGATATTTCTCCCTGCAATCTTGATTCCAGTTTGTACTTCATTCAGCCCAGCATTTTACATGATGTACTCTGCATATAAGTTAAATAAACAGGATGACAATATACAGCCTTGAGTACTCCTTTCGCAGTTAGAAACCAGTCCATTGTTCCATGTCTGGTTCTAACTGTTGCTTCTCAACCTGCATACAGATTTCTCAGGAGGCAGATAAGGTGCTCTGGTATTCCCAACTCTTCTAGAATTTTCCACAGTTTGTTGTGATCCACACAAAGGCTTTAGTGTAGTCAATAAAGCAGATGTTTTTCTGGAATACTCTTGCTTTTTTGATGATCCAGTGGATGTTGGCAATTTGATCTCTGGTTCCTCTGCCTTCTCTAAATCCAGCTTGAACATCTGGAAGTTCTCGGTTCATGTACTAGCTTGGAGAATTTTGAACATTATTTTGCTAGCATGTGAGATGAGTACAGTTATGCAGTAGTTTGAATATTCTTTGGCATTACCTCTCTTTGGGACTGGAATGGAAACTGACCTTTTCCAGTCCTGGGGCCACTTCTGAGTTTTCCAAATTTGTTGGCACATTGAGTGCAATACTTCAACAGCATTATCTTTTAGCATTTTGGTGAAAACATATATGTAATTTTTGCTGGAATTGCTGTGACAAGGGACATGATTATGTTCATGTTTGGTAGATTCTGAAGAGCTTTATAAAGTCTTACAACAATGTGTAAATTCTTTCAAAAATGCATGAGACTTCCAGCTGCTCTCCATCCTTCCCAACACTCGGGTTTTCAGTTTTTTTAAAACTGTAGACATTCAAGTGAGTGTATAGTGTTATCTCATTGTGCCTTTACGTCGCATGTCCCTAATGACTAAAGAGGTAGAGCACTTTTCATTTGTACATTGGCTGCCTTGATATAATCTATTTTGAAGTGGCTATTTATATCTTTGCTCATTTAAAAGTTGTTTTCTCTGTGTTTTTCTTATTGATCACAGTTTTTTATTCTGGATAAAAATCTTCTGATGATATACATGTTATGAATATATTCTCATCCTATGGCTTGCTGTTTTCCTTCTCAGGGGTGTCTCTTAGTGAATAGAAAATATTTTTGATACTTATATAAACCAATTTAATAGTCTTTCATGAGCAGTACATTTTGTGTTCTATTTAAGACATGTTTTTCTGACCCAAGTTCATGAAAATATTCTCCTACATTATCTTCCTGAAGCTTGTTTTATATTTAGATCTACAGCCTGCCTGAAGATGATTTTGTTGAGGTAGGATTCATGTTGCATATTTTCCCCATGTGGATAGCCAACTGACTTAGCATCATTTATTAAAAAGTGTCCATACATACATGCTTGGCTCTGAGTTCTCCCTGTTCTTTTCCACTGGTCTCTGTTTACCCCTGCCCCCAAAGCAGACTGAGCCTGTTATTAATTACTAGCTTTATAATAACCCTTAACATCCAAAAGAAGAAGTTTTCTCACCTTGTTCATTATTTCTATGCTATTTTTTGCGTTTTGAATTTCCACATAAATTTGAGAATTGATATGTTGAGTCTCACCAGAAAAGAAAAAGTTCAGAATTTTTATTGCAACTACACTGAAACCATATACTAATCTAGGAGCAATGATATCTTGACAGTATTGGACCTTCTTATATCAAAGATAATATATCCTTTACTTATTTAGAACTTAAGTTCTCTCAAAATATGTAATGATTTTCCATGTAGAATACTGCATCTTTCCCTAGTGTAGTCAGGGTTCAGAGAAACAAAACTAGTAAGTGATATATGGATTTGTCAGACAATTGGTTTATGCAATTTTGGGGGCTGATTCAGCTTAAACTCCATTTTTAGCCACTTCTGTTCTTGAGTCACGGTATCCCAAGGAGCATGCTTTTATTTAAGGGAGTGCTATTGTTGTTCAGTCGCTAAGTCATGTCAGACTCTTTGTGATCCCATGGACTGCAGCACTTCAGGCCTCCCTGTCCCTCACCATCTCCTAGAGTTTGCACAAGTTCATTCTATTGCATCAGTGATGCCATCCAACCATCTCATCCTCTGTTGCCCTCTTCTCCTTCTGCCTTCAATCTTTCCCAGCATGAGGGTCTTTTCCAATGAGTCAGCTGTTTGCCATCAGGTGGCCAAAGTATCGGAGCATCAGCTTCAGCATCAGTCCTTCCAATGAGTATTCAGGGTCGATCTCCTTTAAGACTGACTGGTTTGACCTCCTTGCTGTTCAAGGGACTCTCAAGAGTCTTCTCCAGCACCACAGTTCAAAAGCATCAATTCTTTGGCACTTTGCCTTCTTTATGGTCCAACTCTCACAACCATATGTGACTACTGGAAAGACCATGGCCTTGACTATACAGATCTTTGTCAGCAAAGTGATGTCTTTGATTTTTAATACACTGTCTAGGTTTTGCAAAGCTTTCCTGTTGAGAAGCAATTGTCTTCTAATTTCATAGCTGCAGTGATGTTAGAACCCAAGAAGAAGAAATCTGTCACTGCTTCCACCTTTTCCCCTTCTACTTGCCATGAAGTGATGCAGCCAGATCACTTAGTTCTTTAATATTTAGTTTTAAGCCAGCTTTTTCACTCTCCTCCTTCTCCCTCATAAAGAGGTTCTTTAGTTCTTCTTCGCTTTCTGCCATTAGAGAGGTATCATCTGTATATCTGAGGTTGTTGATAAGAGAATGCTATGGATATTTTTAAATGTTAAAGGTCTATTCTCAATAGGGCTGCCAGTTTTCTGTTATATGTAAGTCAGTTCATGTCACTCCTCAGTTCCAAACCCAACAATGACTCTCTATATCACTTGAAGTAAATGCCAAAGTCATTTGACCTGCAAGACCCTACAGGATCTGCCTTACAACCTCTCTGATTTCTCCTATTTACTGCCTCATTTACTCTGCTAGAGTCACACTGGCCTCCTTGCTTTCCTCGAACACTGGGTATATTCCTATCTTAGGGCCTTTGCATAATCTGTTTCTTTTGCTTGAAAAAGTCTTTACCTTATAACTTGTTTTCTATGTCCTTCAATCCATATTTAAAGGGCTTCCCAGGTGGCGCAGTGATAAAAAATCTGCCTGCCAATGCAGGAGAGTCAAGAGACATGGGTTCAATCCCTGGGTCAGGAAGATCCCCTGGAGGAGGAAATGGCAACCCACTCCAGCATTCTTACCTGGAAATTTCCATGGACAGAAGAGCCTGGCAGGCTACAGTCCATGGAGTCTCAAAAGAGTCAGACATGACTTGGCGACTCAACCACAAAACAATTATGAGATGGCTTTTAAAAGTTCAGAACTCTGTGGCCAACAGGGCATTAAAAGCAGACAGATTTCAGTGATATGACAAAGACAGAAAGGATAGTTCAGAATGAAGGGCCACAACCAGGAGAAATGGAAATCTGAGATTTTGGATGTCACTCCCTGGGCTCCTGGAGGGATCAACCACCAGGAGAGAGAAACAACAATAGAAAGCACTTGCTTATTATGGCACAATTTAATATAGAATTGATAATGTACTAAAGTTAAAGAATGAAGATGTCTGTCTTCTAAGACGTTATCTTTATCACCATAGTCTATATTCTAGGCCATTTAATTTGTTCATTAAGAAACATGGAGTATAATCCAGGCACAATGAAGATACAAAGTTCAATAAGATATGGTCCTAAAGCCAAGGAGTTCATTATCTGGTAGGAGAGACAAAGCCCCCTCTTCATCCCAAACCACTAAGTTGTGATGGGGTAACTGTGTACCTATCTCTAATTATGGTACACAAAGGAGGGTGTGTCTACTTCATCTGGAGATGATATTTTAGGCCTGACTGTAAGGAGGATAAACAGCACGAAAGGACTTTATAGAAACTGCTCCTATGCATTAATCTTGATTTTTCCTCATTATCTTCTGCTAACTCACTCATAGCTGGTATCAAAGAAGACATCATCTCTGATCACAACCCTAGAATTTTTTCAGTTCATTTTCAGCTTTGCACCTCTTTTCCAGCACTATTCCTGAAATCCAGCGGCTTCTGACATGATACACCACCTATTTTTACTCTCTGCTCAATCCTTTGGATGTGATGACTGACATAATTTTTCCCAGCTACAAACTTTAACTCTCTTTTTTGGTAAGGCTTTGTAGGATCTATCCCTGGTCACTTTGCCTCATTCAATCATGGCCCTGCCACACTATCCCCCAAATGAGCTATATGGGTGGTATTTATTCTAGGCCTGCCTGGCTCTCCTTCCTTCTTGGCCAGTAACTATCAAATTGAGTATTATAGAGAAGATCCCAGAAATCCCTGTAGGGCATAGTATGAAAGCAAACTTTGTTGAAGCCCACAAGATCAGTACTGCCTTCTTTTCTTGCCAGTCATTTCCCCTTCATCTCTAATTATTCAAACCATTCAGAAAACAGACCTGAAACAATTGATATGAGAGGAGCACAGTTCCCATCTCTGCTACAAAGCATTATTTTTTGAAAAGCTATTTTAAAAAATAGAATGTACTTTTTGGACTTGCTTGTGTTTTTCCACCCAGGTGATCCCTTTGATGTTCCCAGGAATCCTTAATCACATTTTACACAGTATCTTGAGCACAGTAGGTGTTCAGTAAACATTTACTATTGACATTGATAGATAAAACTCACTAAGGTGATAATACAGAGAGCTCAGGGATACAAAGGAGAAAGAAAAGTTGAGGATGAGTCTAATCCTTCTAAAAAGTGTGGGGATACTGAGGTCTTTTCATGATAATGAAAAATAATGTGAAACCTGGGGAGTCAGAGAGATCCTTGAAAGGTTAAACAATAACATGCTTGAGAACCATGATTCATATTGTAATTGGACTTTCTGAAGGCAAAGAGAACAAATAGAGCAGGGTACATGGAGTAACTCATGAATGAACTGCCTGAATTCACTGAATGTTGAATGTAATTCAACTCTGCCAGATTCTGCCAGAGGACCTGTATGAGGACACCACTCAGGAAGGAGATATGGTTGAGTGAGCAGGCCACAGGGATGAACATATTCCAGCCATTTACCAGCATCTGGGTCTCTGGCTGCCAATCCAGCCCAGGGTACAGGCAGAGGTAGCAGATGCCTCCATGCAGGGTTCCCAGTGTTGGGACAGGCAATCTGCCACGTGTATGAACAGCTCCACACATTCTTGCTGGGTATGCCCACAGGAGAGGCCCTGACTGCTCTTTACCCAGATGATTGTGCAGGGTTGTATCTGCAGTGAGCAACCTTGAGGGATGAGTTAATATATCCTCCCTTCCAAAGAATAGGCTTGTTATGATTCACTATAAAAGTGATGAATTCCCCAGGCTTAGGTTGCTTTCTTTTAATGGCAGCGCCCCGAGTGTGCAACGTCATCCATCATGGGCCCTGAATCATCCCCATGGGACCAGGGGCATGGGACCAGCACCAAAGTACATCAGGCTCTCCTGACTGCTTTTTACCGTGAGTAATGAACTACTTCGAATCTGACCCAAGAGTCTCCTGTCTTTTAACATAAAACAGTAACAGGTTAAGTTGTTAATTTATAAGTAGGGCAAAATCTCACACCCATACTCATACTCAAAATCCCATACTCAATCCTCAAACTTCTTGATATCTCAGGAAGTCAAACCCCAGACACTAGGGATTATTATAGGAATGTTACTTTTGATTCTGAGAAGCAACAATATGTAAATAACTACCATCAACAATCATTATCACAAATGACAGTGAGGTAAGGTTTTAGAATAAAAGATAGACTTTTAATTGAAGAAGTTTAGCTTCATGCCGGAGAAGACAATGGCACCCCACTCCAGTCTCTTGCCTGGAAAATCCCATGGATGGAGGAGCCTGGTAGGCTGCAGTCCATGGGGTCGCTAAGAGTCGGACATGACTGAGCGACTTCCCTTTCACTTTTCACTTTCATGCATTGGAGAAGGAAATGGCAACCCACTCTAGTGTTCTTGCCTGGAGAATCCCAGGGATGGGGGAGCCTAGTGGGCTTCTGTCTATGGGGTCGCACAGAGTCGGACACGACTGAAGCGACTTAGCAGCAGCAGCAGCAGCAGCAGCTTCATGCAGAATTTATAACATTGCCCTTATATTGTGCACTTCAGAAGAGGCACCAGGAGAGCCTTCATTTGGAACTGAAAGGATCTGCTTTGCTCCAAGAGTTAATTTGGCCCTTACTAAACTGCATGAGGAATCTAGAAAAAAAGAGTGCATTCTTCCATATCAGACATTAATATCTAGCACAGTTATCAGCTGAGTTTTCGGTTACCTAGCAGGCCCTTTGGAAAAGGACACTAAATATGGTATACTTTTCCTCACTCATGAGAACCTTCTCAGATAAATAAGAATGCTTCTAAATAAGAGTTTTTAATAGCTTTATTGATCACAACAAACTGTGGAAAATTCTTCAAGAGATGGGAATACCAGACCACCTTACCTGCCTCCTGAGAAATGTGTATGCAGGTCAAGAAGCAACAGTTAGAATGGGACATGGAACAACAGACTGGTTCCAAATCAGGAAAGGAGTACGCCAAGGCTCTATATTGTCACCCTGCTTATTTAACTTATATACCGAGTAGATAATGCAAAATGCTGGGCTGGATGAAGCACAAGCTGGAATCAAGATTGCAGGGAGAAATATCAATAACCTCAGATATGCAGATGATACCACCCTTACGGCAGAAAGTAAAGAGGAGCTAAAGAGCCTCTTGATAAAAGTGAAAGAGGAGAGTGAAAAAGTTGGCTGAAAACTCAACATTCAAAAAACTAAGATCATGGCATCTGGTCCCATCACTTCATGGCAAATAGATGAGGACACAGTGGAAACATGAGAGACTTTATTTTTGGGGGGCTCCAAAATCACTGCAGATGGTGACTGCAGCCATGAAATTAAAAGATGCTTGCTCCTTGGAAGCAAAGTTATGACCAACTTAGACAGCTTATTTAAAAGCAGAGACATTACTTTGCCAACAAAGGTCTGTCTAGTCAAGGCTATGGTTTTTCCAGTAGTCATGTATGGATGTGAGACTTGGACTATAAAGAAAGCTGAGCGCTGAAAAATTGATGATTTTGAACTGTAGTGTTGGAGAAGACTCTTGAGAATCGCTTGGACTGCAAGGAGATCCAACTAGTCAATCCTAAAGGAACTCAGTCCTGAATATTCATTGGAAGGACTGATGGTGAAGCTGAAGCTTACAGCTTTGGCCACCTGATGCGAAGAGCTGACTCAATGGAAAAGACCCTGATGCTGGGAAAGATTGAAGGTGGGAGAAGGGGAAGACAGAGGATGAGATGGTTGAATGGCATCACTGACTTAATGGACATGAGTTTCAGTAAACTCTGGAAGTTTGTGATGGACAGGGAGGCCTGGCATGTTGTAGTCCACGGGGTCGCAAAGAGTCAGATATGACTGACTGACTGAACTGAACTGAAATAGCTTTATTGAGTGTAACTGACATATAATAAACTATGATTTTGTTTAAAGTACATGACTTGTTAAGTTTTGATATATGCCTGTGAACCATTCACCACAATCAAAGTATGAAACATCATCCCAAAAGTTTCCACATGTCTGTTGGTCATCCTTCCTTCCTACTCTTCTGTGCTACTCCCAAACTGCAAGGCAACCATTCATCTGATTTCTATCACTACAGATTAGATAATAAGAGATTAGTTTTCTAGAATTTTGTATAATTGACATTACATAGTATGTAATCTTTTTTGCTTTCTTTCACCCAGCTTAATTATTCTGATACTCATCCATGCAGTTCCAAGTATTAATAATTATTTTAAGGTTGAGTACTATTTCATTGTATGGATATACCATACTTCATTTATCCATTCACTTGTTATGGATATTTGCATTAATTTGCATTATTTCCAGTTTGGGGCTATTACTAATAAAGTTGTTGTGAACATGGTACATAAGTAATTATACAGACATATAATTTCATTTCTCTGGATAAAAACCCAGGAGCAGAATGACTGGATCTTACAGTAGCCATATGATGAACTTTTAAAGAAACTTTCAGACTGTTTTCCAGAGTGATTCTACCATATTACAGCCACATCAGCAGTATTTCCAATATTTAATTTAGCTAGTTTTTTAATTTATTTTTTTATTGAAGGATAATTGCTTTACAGAATTTTGTTGTTTTTTGTCAAACTTCAATATGAATCATCCATTGGTATACATATATCCCTCCCTTTTGAACCTACCTCCCGTCTCCCATCCCATCCCACCCCTCTAGATTGATACAGAGCCCCTGTTTGAGTTTCTTGAGCCATACAGCAAATTCTCGTTGGCTATCTACTTTACATATGGTAATGTAAGTTTCCATGTTACTCTTTCCATACATCTTACCCTCTCTTCCCCTCTCCCCATGTCCATAAGTCTATTCTCTATGTCTGTTTCTCCACTACTGCCCTGTAAATAAGTTCTTCAGTACCACTTTTCTAGATTCCATATATATGTTAGAATACAATATTTATCTTACTCATTCTGACTCACTTCACTCTGTAAAATAGGCTCTAGGTTTATCCACCTCATCAGAACTGACTCAAATGCATTCCTTTTTATGGCTGAGTAATATTCCATTGTGTATATGTACCACAACTTCTTTATCCATTCATCTGTAGATGGACATCCAGGTTGTTCCCATGTTCTAGCTATTGTAAATAGTGCTGCAATGAACCATGGGATAATGAGTCTCTTTCAATTTTGGTTTCCTCAGGGTATATGCCTAGGAGTGGAATTGCTGAGTCATATGGTGGTTTTATTCCTAGTTTTTTAAGGAATCTCCATACTGTCTTCCATAGTGGCAGTATCAATTTACATTTCCACTAACAGTGCAAGAGTGTTCCCGTTTTCCAACCCTCTCCAGCATTTACTGTTTTGTAGACTTTGATGATGGCCATTCTGACCAGTGTGAGATGATATCTCATTGCAGTTTTGATTTGCATTTCTCTAATAATGAGTGATGTTGAGCATCTTTTCATGTGTTTGTTAGCCGTCTATATGTCTTCTTTGGAGAAATGTCTGTTTACATCTTTTTGATTGGGTTGTTTGTTTTTCTGGTATTGAGTTGTATGAGCTGCTTGTATATTTTGGAAATTAATCCTTTGTCATTTGTTTCATTTGCTATTATTTTCTCCCATTCTGAGGGTTGTCTTCTCACCTTGCTTATAGTTTCCTTTGCTGTGCAAAAGCCTTTAAGTTTAATCAGGTCCCATTCGTTTACTCTTGTTTTTATTTCCATTACTCTAAGAGGTGGGTCATAGAGGATCTTGCTTTGATTTGTCATCGAGTGTTCTGCCTATATTTTCGACTAAGAGTTTTATAGCTTCTGGTCTTACATTTAGGTCTTTAACCCATTTTGAGTTTATCTTTGTGCATGGTGTTAGGAAGTGTTCTAATTTCATTCTTTTATATGTAGCTGTCCAGTTCTCCCAGCACCATTTATTGAAGAGGCTGTCTTTGCCCCATTGTACATTCTTGCCTTCTTTTTTGAAAATAAGGTACCCATAAGTGCATGGGTTTATTTCTGGGCTTTCTATCTTGTTCCATTGGTCTATATTTCTGTTTTTGTGCCAGTACCATACTGTCTTGATGACTGTAGCTTTGTAGTATAATCTGAATTCCTCCAGCTCCATTCTTCTTTGTCAAGAATGCTTTGGCTATTCCGGGTCTTTTGTGTTTCCATATGAATTGCGAAAGTTTTTGTTCTAGTTCTGTGAAAAATGCCATTGGTGATCTGATAGGGATCCAATTGAATCTGTAGATTGTGTTTGGTAGTATAGCCATTTTCACAATATTGATTCTTCCTACCTAGGAACATGAAATATCTCTCCATCTGTTTATGTTGTCTTTATTTCTTTCATTAGTGTCTTATAATTTCTGTGTACAGTTCTTTCGTCTCCTTAGGTAAGCTTATTCCTAGATACTTAATTCTTTTCTTGCGATGGTAAATGGGATTGATTCCTTAATTTCTCTTTCTGATTTTTCAGTATATAGAAATGTAAGTCATTTCTGTATATTGATTTTGCATCCTACAATTTTGCTAAATTCACTGATAAGCTTTAGTAATTTTCTGATACTATCTTTAGGGTTTTCTATGTACAGTATCATGTCATCTGCAAACAGTGAAAGCTTTGGTTCTTTTCTTCTGATCTGGATTTGTTTCTTTTTCTTCTCTGATTGCTGTAGCTAGGACTTCCAGAACTACGTAGAATAACAGTGGTAAAAGTGAACACCTTTGTCTTGTTCCTGATCTTAGGGGGAATACTTTCAGTTTTTCACCATTGAGAATAATGTTTGCTGTAGGTTTATCATATATGGCCTTTACTATGTTGAGGTAGGTTCCTTCTATGCCCATTTTTTGAAGTTTTAATCATAAATGGGTGCTGAATTTGTCAAAGGCTTTTTCTGCATCTGTTGACATTATCATATGGTTTTTATCTTTCAATTTGTTAATATGGTGTATCATATTGATTGATTTGTGTATACTGAAGAATCCTTACATTCCTGGAATAAACCCAAGTTGATCACGGTGTATGAGCTTTTTGATGTGTTCCTGAATTCTGTTTGCTAAAGTTTTGTTGAGGATTTTTGCATCTATGTTGATCAGTGATATTGGTCTGTAGTTTTCTTTTTTTGTGTTGTCTTTGTCTGGTTTTGGTATCAGGGTGATGGTGGCCTCATAGAGTGAATTTAGAAGTATTTCTTCCTCTGCAATTTTTGAAAGAGTTTTAGAAGAATAGGCTTGAGCTCTTTTCTAAATGTTTGATAGAATTCTCCTGTGAAGCCATCTGGTCCTGGGCTTTTGTTTTTTGGGAGATTTTTTATCACAGCTTCAATTTCAGTGCTTGTAATTGGGTTGTTCATAATTTCTAATTCTTTCTGGTTCAATCTTGGAAGTTGAACTTTTCTAAGACTCTGTCCATTTCTTCCAGGTAATCCATTTTATTGCCATATAGCTGTTCATAATAGTTTCTTATAATCCTTTGTATTTCTGCATTGTCTGTTGTAACCTCCCTTTTTTCATTTCTAATTTTGTTGATTTGATTCTTCTCTCTTTTTCTTGATGAGTCTGGCTAAAGGCTTGTCAATTTTGTTTATCTTTCTTAAATTTACTGAGGTTTGATCTGTGACCCAAGATGTGGTCTATCCTGGAGAATGTTCCATGAGCACTTAAGAAGGTGTATTCTTCTGCATTTGGATGGAATGTCCTGAAGATATCAATGAGATCCATCTCATCTAATGTATCATTTAAAACTTGTATTTCCTTATTCATTTTCTGTTTTGATGATCTGTCCATTGGTGTGAGTGGGGTGTTAAAGTCTCCTACTATTATTGTGTTACTATCAACTTCTTTTATGTCTGTTAGTGTTTGTCTTATGTACTGAGGTGCTCCTATGTTGGGTGCATAGATATTTACAATTGCTATCTCTTCCCCTTGCATTGATCCCTTGATCATTATTTAGTGTCCTTCCTCATTTCTTGTAATCTTCATTATTTTAAGGTCTATTTTGTCTAATATGAGGATTGCTACTCCAGCTTTCTTTTGCTTCCCATTTGCATGGAATATATTTTTCCATCCTTTCGCTTTCAGTCTATATGTGTCTTTAGGTCTGAAGTGGGTTTCTTGTAGACAACATATATATGGGTCTTGTTTTTGCATCCATTCAGCCAGTCTGTGTCTTTTGGTTGGGGCATTTAATCCATTTACATTTAAAGTAATTATTGATATATATGTTCCTATTGCCATTTTCTTAATTGTTTGGGGTTGATTTTGTTTATCTTTTTTCTTCTCTTGTATTTCTTGACTATATAAGTCCCTTTAACATTTGTTGTAAAGCTGGTTTGGTGGTACTGAATTCTCTTAACTTTTGCTTGTCTAAAAAGCTTTTTATTTCTTCATCAATTCTGAATGAGATCCTGCCTAATTTGGTTACTCTTTTAAAATTTTAACCATTCTAATAGGTGTGTGACAGTATTTCATTTGGTTTTAATTTGCATTTCTCTTATGAGTCTCTCTTCATGTATTTATTTGCCATCCATATATCTTCTTCAGTGAAATGTCTATTCAAATCTTTCACTCATTTGTTGTTGTTGTTGGATTATTTCTTTTATTATCAATTTTCAGCATTATTTATATATTCTGGATACAAGTTCTTTATCAGATACTTGACTTGCAGATATCTTCTTCCAGTATGTGGCATTCTTTTTAATTTTCTTAAGATTCTCTTTAGAAGAGAAGATGCTTCTAATTTTGATGAAGTCCAATTCATCAATGTTTTCTTTATGGATTTTACCTTTATTGTTATATCTAATAAATCTTTGATTATTCCAAGGTCACAAAATGGTTTTCCTATGCTTTCTTTGTGAAGTTTTACAGTTTTAGATTTTATAGGTAGGTTTATGATCCATTTTGAGTTAATTTCTGAATAGGTGCAAGATGGAGATCAAAATTCATTTCTGCATATGGGTATACAATTGTTCTAGCACCATTTGTTGAAAAGATTGACTGTCCCTTTTCCACTGAATTGTCTTTGCATCTTTATTGAAAAGCAGTTTCCCATATATGCATAGGTTTATTTCTGGATTCTATCTGCTCTATTGATGTATATATCTATATTTCTGTAACAGTTAGTAATTAAGTAACTTACTGAATGTATGCGTGCATGCTCAGTATTGTATGACTTTTTGCAACTCCTTGGACCCACCAGGCTCTTAAGTCATGGGATTTTCCAGGCAAGAATACTGGAGTGAGTTGCCATTTCCTTCTCCAGGGTATCTTCTGAACCCAGGGATTGAATTGTGTCTCCTTCATTGGCAGGGGGATTCTTTACCACTGAACCACCAGGGAAGCCCTCCTTTTTAAATTAGGTGGCTTTTATTTCTTTTCACACTCCACTGGGTAGAAAAAAAGTGATGAGAGCAGACATCTTGTTTCCGGTTGAATGGGCAAGCTTTCAGTCTTTTACCATTAAAAATGGTGTTAGCTATTGGTTTTTCATAGATCCATTAATTAGGTTGAGGGCATCCTTTTCTATTTTAGATTGTTGAGACTTTATCAGGAATGTATGTTGAATCTTTTCAAATACTCTATGTCTATTGAGATGGTCATATGGTTTTCTTTTTCAGTTGGTAAATACAGCATATTATATTAACTGATCTTTGGATATAAAAAACAACTTTGCATTCCTGGAATAAACTTCACTTTGTCATGATGAATTATTCTTTTGATATTGGTTGTACTCAACTTAGGCAGAGGAAACAGAGATCAAATTGCCTTTTCTAAATCCAACTTGAGTATCTGGAAGTTCTTGGTTCAGGTACTGTTGAAGCCATGCTTGGAGAATTCTGAGCATTAATTTGCTAGCATGTGAGATGAGTACAACTGTGTGGTAGTATGAACATTCTTTGGCATTCCCCTCTTTGGGATTGGAATGAAATGTGACCTTTTCCAGTCCTGTGGCCACTGCTGAGTTTTCCAACTTTGCTGGCAGATTGAGTGCGGCACTTTAACAGCATCATCTTTTAGGATTAGAAATAGCGCAACTGGAATTGACTTACCTGGTGGCTCAGCTGGTAAAGAATCTGCCTGCAGTGTGGGAGATCTGGGTTTGATCCCTGAGTGGGGTAGAGCTCCCGGAGAAAGGAAGAGCTATCCACTCAAGTATTCTGATCTGGAGAATTCCATGAACTGTGTATGTATAGTCCATGGGGTTGTAAAGAGTCGGACACGATGGGGCAACTTTCACTTTTAACTGGAATTCCATCACCTCCACTAGCTTTGTTAGTAGTGATGCTTCCTAAGGCCTACATGACTTGATATTCCAGGAGGTCTGGCTCTAGGTGAATGATCACACTATCATCTTTTTTGTATGGTTCTTCTGTGTATTCTTGCCACCTCTTCTTAATATCTTCTACTTCTCTTAGGTCCATACCGTTTCTGTCCTTTATTGTGCCCACCTTCGCTAAAGTGTTCTCTTGGTATCTCTAATTTTCTTGAAGAGATCTCTAGCTGAATTTAGAAAAGGCAGAGGAACCAGAGATCAAATTGCCAACATCCACTGGATCATCAAAAAAGGCAAGAGTTTCAGAAAAACATCTTCTTCTGCTTTACTGATTACACCAAAGCCTTTGACTGTGTGGATCACAATGAACTGTGGAAAATTCTTCAAGAGATAGGAATACCAGATCACCTTACCTGCCTCCTGAGAAATCTGTATGCAAGTCAAGAAGCAACAGTTAGAACTAGACATGGAACAATGGATAGCTTCCAAATTGGGAAATATGTCAAGGCTGTATATTGCCACCCTGCTTATTTAACTTATATGCAGTGTACATCATGTGAAATGCCAGGCTGGATGAAGCACAAGCTGGAATCAAGATTGCCAGGAGAAATATCAATAACCTCATATATGCAGATGATACCACCCTTATGGCAGAAAGCGAAGAGGAACTGAAGAGCCTCTTGATGAAAGTGAAAGAGGAGAGTGAAAAAGTTGGTTTAAAGCTCAACATTCAGAAAACGAAGATCATGGCATCTGGTCCCATCACTTCATGGCAAATTGAACAGGAAACAGTGGAAACAGTGACAGATTTTACTTTTTTGGGCTCCAAAATCACTGCAGATTGTGACTGCAGCAATGAAATTAAAAGATGCTTGCTCCTTGGAAGAAAAGCTATGACAAACATAGACAGCATATTAAAAAAGCAGAGACATTACTTTACCAGTAAAGGTCCATCTAGTCAAGGCTATGGTTTTTCCTGTAGTCACATATCGATGTTAAGAGTTGGACCATATAGAAGGCTGAGCCAAAGAATTGATGCTTTTGAACTGTGGTGTTGGAAGAGACTCTTGAGAGTCTCTTGGACTGGAAGGAGATGCAACCAGTCAATCCTAAAGGAAATCAGTCCTGAATATTCCTTGGAAGGACTGATGCTGAAGCTGAAGCTCCAATACTTCGGCCACCTGATGCGAAGAACTGACTCATTGAAAAGACCCTGATGCTGAGAAAATTGAAGGCAGGAGGAATAGAGGATGAGAGGATGAGATGGTTGGATGGCATCATGGATTCAATGGACATGAGTCTGAGAAAGCTCTGCAAGTTGGTGATGGACAGGGAAGCCTGGCATGCTGCAGTCCATGGGGTCACAAAGAGTCGGACAGGACTGAGCAACTGAACTGAACTCAATTTGTTAAAATTGTGTTTAGAATTTTGGATCTATGTTCATTAGCCTGTGATTTTTCTCTTCTAATGTCTGTTAGACTTAGATATCAGGGTAATGCTTTCTTCATTAGAATGAATTAGGAAATGCTCCTTTATTTTCAGTTTCTTAGAAGAATTTTGTAAAATTGGTAATATTTTTGCAAAACAGGCACAGTTTAGCAGGGTGCCTCTGGCTCAGAGTCTCTCACAAGTATACCTCTTGGTGAGCCATGGCTGCAGTCCTCCAAGGGGAAAATCTGCTTCCAAGCTTATTCACATTGTCCTTAGCAGACCTCAGATGATCTATTTTCAAGCTCATTGACATGCCTGTTAGTAATCCTCAAGTCCTTGCTGACCACAGACTAGAAACATTAGTTCCTAGCCATGTAGGCCTCTCCACAGGACAGCTCACAAGATGGAAGGTGTATTTCCTCAGAGTGTAAGAGAAAGAGTGAAAGGGATCCCATACATTTTTGTAACCTTATTCCAAGTGATTAATAAGCAAATAAACAAGTCCAGCCCACACACAAGGAGAAGGGATTTCACAAAAGTGTGACAACTAGGAGGTAGGCCTTATCAGAGAACATTTTAGAGTCTGCCTACCATAGTTGTTCATGACAGTAACTTATTATCCTTCTAATATGTATAGAATCTTTAGTGATGATAGCTCTCTCTTCCTTACTTAGGTAATTAATCTTTTTTTCCTGACCTAGAAGTTGGTCAATCTTATTGATCCTCATAAAAAGCTTTTGGTTTTACTTTTTCTGTTTTTTCTTTTATAAATTTCCACTCTAATCTTTTTATTCTTTCCTCTGCTTATTTTCGGACTCATTCACCCTTTTTTTCTGTTCTGTAAGATGGATCTTTCTTCTTATAACATGGAGTTTATTGCTTTAATTTCCCCTAAAGTATTGCTTTAATGGCATCCAACAAGTTTTGACATGTTGTGTTTTCACTTTCATTCAGTTGAAAATACTTTCTAGTTTCCTTTCTGATTTTGTCTTTGATCATGGGTTATTTTAAAGTCCTAACAAAAGAGTTGGACATGACTTAGCATTTAAGCAACATTTAGTTTCCAAATATTTCAGAAGATTCCAGAGATTTCTCTGTTATGGATTTCTAGTTTAATTCCATTGTGGATCAGAGAACACACTCTTCATGATTTGAATCTTTTTAAATTTAGTAAGACCTTTTCTATGGCCCAGAAGATGATTTATCTTGGTAAATGTTCCATGTGTACTTGAAAAGAATGTGTATTCTGCTGCTGTTGGGTGTAGGATTATACAAATGTCAATTAGGTCCAGCTGGTTGATGGGATTGTTCAAGTCTTCTATATCTTTACTGATTTTCTTTTGTAGACTACATTTAAAAATGTTATAAAAATGCAATATCAGTGACAGAATTTGAACATTACTAAACTATTTTTGTTTTATTAAAATGTTTTTCTTACTCTGGCACACACAGAATCACAGGCAGAAACTTAGAGACCACAGAGATGGAATGAAATGAGACATCTAACTGTGATGCTGCACCTCTGAACAAATTTTGCTATTGAAGAAAGTGCTCTTGAAACTGGGTTATTTTATCTTTCCCTGTCTGACCTTGTAAGCTACTTAACTGTGAAATGTGTTTTTATTCACAGTGTCTCTTAATATTTTATTCTTTATGCCAAGTCATGCGTCTGCTGCAGGCAAGACAGGCAACAAAACCTTCAACAGAATGAAAGAAATATTGGTGCTTCTAGCATAACACTGTTTATAAGTGTTCCTATTTTAACAGGACATATTAATGCTTCTATAAAAAACTTGCATTCCACAAAACTGTGTATAAAATAATGGGTTATGGGGAAGATAACATTTGAACACATTCAACTTTGTAACCAGAATACTAATAAAATAATTATTATCTCAATTAAAATGTTAGTACTCAGTAGATGTCCACTACCACTTGTACCCAGGATCACAGTTGATTTTTATAGCCTTAAATCTGCAAGAGATAGGTCCTTAAGGGCATTTACCTCCAATAGATAACACTGTCATCAAAATCGAATTTGAATCTATGTTCTCTTCAACAGCACATTATTTTTTAAAAAAAAAGAGAAATGTCTTTTCCATGTCTTCATCTGCTCCCACAACTTCATCAGATAGGGTCACATTGTAAGGTAGAATACCATTTCATGAAGTCATTAAACTCACTGCCACAGTATTCTTAACTTAAGGCTTCCTTCTTTAACTTAAGAAAAAACTAGTGCTTCAAACTAGTGCTTTAAACTATTGATTTGCTAGGGGGATAAATTATATATGAACCAATGATGTTATTTTCTTATTTGCCAACTGGGCACTAACTTGCATTACAGAAATATGTTGCAGCTGAAAACAGGATACTCCATAGTTTTCTAACCTTGAAATGTGTGATTTTTCCTAGTCATTTTCTTGGCAGCAGACACTGCTGGGATTTAAATCTCCTTCCTTCCAGGATGACTGAAAGCATGTTTTGTTGTTGTTTAGTCTCTCAGTTGTGTCGGCTTCTTTTGCAACCCCATGGATTATATGCTGCTAGTTTCCTCTGTCCAGGGAATCTCACAGGCGAGAAAACTGGAGTGTGTTGCCATTTCCTTCTTCAGGGGATCTTCTCGACCCAAGGACTGAACCCATGTCTCCTGTGACAGATTCTTAACCACTGACAGACAGATTCTTAACCACTGAGCCATCAGGGAAGCAAAAGCATCTATCACTTCAGTTCAGTCGCTGAGTCGTGTCCGACTCCTTGACACCCCATGAATCGCAGCACGCCAGGCCTCCCTGTCCATCACCAACTTCCGGAGTTCACTCAGACTCACGCCCATCGAGTCAGTGACACCATCCAGCCATCTAATCCTCTGTCATCCCCTTCTCCTCCTGCCCCCAATCCCTCCCAGCATCAGAGTCTTTTCTAATGAGTCAACTCTTCTCATGAGGTGGCCAAAGTACTGGAGCTTCAGTTTTAGCACCATTCCTTCCAAAGAAATCCCAGGACTGATCTCCTTTAGAACAGTCTGGTTGGATCTCCTTGCAGTCCAAGGGACTCTCAAGAGTCTTCTCCAACACCACAGTTCAAAAGCATCAATTCTTCGGCGCTCAGCCTTCTTCACTGTCCAACTCTCACATCCATACATGACCACAGGAAAAACCATAGCCTTGACTAGACAGATCTTAGTCGGCAAAGTAACGTCTCTGCTTTTGAATATACTATCTAGGTTGGTCATAACTTTTCTTCCAAGGAGTAAGGGTCTTTTAATTTCATGGCTGCAGTCACCATCTGCAGTGATTTTGGAGCCCAGAAAAATAAAGTCTGACACTGTTTCCACTGTTTCCCCATCTATTTCCCATGAAGTGATGGGATCAGATGCCATGATCTTCATTTTCTGAATGTTGAGCTTGAAGCCAACTTTTTCACTCTCCTCTTTCACTTTCATCAAGAGGCTCTTTATTTCCTCTTCACTTTCTGCCATAAGGGTGGTGTCATCTGCATATCTGAGGTGATTGATATTTCTCCCGGCAATCTTGATTCCAGCTTGTGTTTCTTGAGATGAGTGCAATTGTGCAGTTGTTTGAGCATTCTTTGGCATTGCCTTTCTTTGGGATTGGAATAAAAACTGACCTTTTCCAGTCCTGTGGCCACTGCTGAGTTTTCCAAATTTGCTGGCATATTGAGTGCAGCACTTTCACAGCATCATCTTTCAGGATTTGGAATAGCTCAACTGGAATTCCATCACCTCCACTAGCTTTGTTTGTAGTGATGCTTTCTAAGGCCCACTTGACTTCACATTCCAAGATGTCTGGCTCTAGATGAGTGATCACATCATCATGATTATCCAGGTCATGAAGATCTTNCAAATTTGTTGGCATATTGAGTGCAGCACTTTCACAGCATCATCTTTCAGGATTTGGAATAGCTCAACTGGAATTCCATTACTTCCACTTTGTTCGCAGTGATGCTTTCTAAGGCCCACTTGACTTCACATTCTAGGATGTCTGGCTCTAGGTGCGTGATCACACCATCTGATTATCCAGGTCATGAAGATCTTTTTTGTACAGTTCCTCTGTGTATTCTTGCCACCTCTTTTTAATATCCTCTGCTTCTGTTATATCCATACCATTTCTGTCCTTTATTGAGCCCATCTTTGCATGAAATGTTCCCTTGGTATTTCTTTGCTTTCTGCCACAAGAGTGGTGTCATCTGCATATCTGAGGTTATTGATATTTCTCCTGGCTATCTTGATTCCAGCCTGTGCTTCATCCAGTCCAGCATTTCTCATGATGTACTCTGCATATAAGTTAAATAAGCAGGATGATAATATGCAGCCTTGAGGTACTCCTTTCCCAATTTGGAACCAGTCAGTTGTTCTAAGTCCAATTCTGAATGTTGCTTCTAGACCTGCATATAGGTTTCTCAAGAGGCAGGTCAGGTGGTCTGATATTCCCATCTCTTTAAGAATTTTCCAATTTGTTGTGAATGATAAACCTAGACAGAATGTAAAAACAAAACAAACAAAAAAACCAACCAAAAAACAGAAACATCACTTTGCCTACAGAGGTCTGTATAGTCAAAGTTATGGTTTTTCCAGTAATCATATATGGATGTGAGACCTGAACCATAAAGGCTAAGCCCTGAAGAATTGATGAATTTGTAAAGTGATGATGGAGAAGACTTTTGAGAATCCTTTGGACTGCAAGATCAAACCAGTCAATCCTAAAGGAAATCAACCCTGAATATTCATTGGAAGGACTGACTTATGCTGAAGCTCCAATACTTTGGCCACTTGATGTGAAAAACTGACTCATTGGAAAAGACCCTGATGCTAGGAAATATTGGAGGGAGGAGGAGAAGGGGATGATAGAGGATGAGATGGTTGATGGCATCACTGACTTAATGGATATGAGTTTGAGCAAGCTCCAGAAGATGGTCAAGGACAGGGAAGACTGGTGTGCTGCAGTCCATGTGATCACAAAAAGTCAGACAGGTCAGAAGTCAGTCTTCTCCAGTACCACTTTTCAAATGCATCAGGGCTTAGCCTTTATGGTTCAACTTTCACATCTATACATGAGTACTGAAAAAACCATAGCTTTGACTATACGGACCTCTGTCAGCAAAGTGATGTTTCTGTTTTACCTTCTGTCTAGGTTTGTCATTAACAACAAACTGTGGTTGCAAAGGACAGGGGGGCAAGTCCTTTAGTGGTGGAATCTTGTAAAGCTTGCACTCAGTGAGGTGGGTTGGGCCTGGTTGAAGCTGAGTGGGGCCACAGGATTGGGAGAGGCTAGAGGCAGAGGAAGGATGCTGGGGTGTTAAATAATCGGGAATTGAGTCTGAGCCATGGGCCTGGGTTCTCTTTCACTCATCCTATTTCAATTCAGTGAGCAACTCCTATGCACAGGTAGAGTGGAAAGGCTGTTAGAACCAGAGACCATCCTACCAGGAAGCAGCACAGAGGGTTGCAGCCGGGAGTTTGCCTACTCAGCACTCAGAAAGGGCTCCGGGGGCCTTCCTGGAGGGGACAAGGGTGGGAGACAGCGATGAGGCTTGGGCAGCATTCAGGCCAGAGGTGGGGTACTTGGACCAGGGTGGGGCAGTGTGGGGCACTACTAAAGGCAGGGTCCTCTTAAGAGGGGCAAGTTTGAGGGTTCAGGGGAGGTGATTAAGCTGTTTTTCATATTCTTTTAAAGAACCTTCTGAAGAACAGAAATTAAGAAGGTACTTCCCAGCTTTGGAGTCAGTCGCTCCCTCTGGCCAGCTGTGACTGAACAGGCCAAATGTACCTGCCTGTCCTGCCTTCCGAACTGATGTTGAGTGAATGAATGATGGAGTGGAGACAGCACACAGAAGCTGACCGCCCCATCAGAGCAGCAGCCTCCACCCCCATTTCTTGGGGAGCCCGCACATCAAGCATTGTCCCGCTCTTTCAGCTCTATCCAGGGCTTACTGAGAAACACCCTGGGGAGGGGCTTGGACAAATTGCTCCAACAGCCTCCAGGAGACACCACCACCAGGCGTGCGCCTATGCAGAGGGCATTTGGTATTCAGCAAGCCCTCCCCACATGGTGACAAAAGGGAGAGTAGTTTCCCAAGCAGGCAGAATCTGGTTTGCAAAGGCTCTTCAGCCTCTGTGAACCAGCAGTTTTGGCAAGCTGAAAGCTTTTGTCCCACTCCCAACCTGACGCCCTCCCCTGCATCTGAAAGCCCCTCCCCCAGCTGCCCAAGGCTTCCCTGGGGTACCCATGCTCTGGGGAGGGGGAGAGGGATGGAACCCACACAGCAATATCCTTCGGAGATGTGCTTGCATCCTGTATTTAGAAAACCACTCCTTGTCCAAAAAAAGGTGGGGGGGGAATCAATAGGTCACTAGAACATGGGTCTTAATGGGTCCCAGAGGGTCAGGATGGTCAGTGGCTGGTGACGGGGGCCTGACTCTTGGCTGCTGGCTGTAATCACCAGCACTGGGAAGGGTCTGGAAGCATGAGGCCCTGGGTCCACAAGGGAGAGCAAGGTCCTGACACCTGCCCCCAACTAGGGGTGACAGTGACCTCCACTGTGCATGGAGCCACACCTGGCACCAAGAACACCACCAGATGTCA